>JANJOY010001607.1:0-14527 GCA_038496675.1 Rachycentron canadum
CGGCTTTCCACGGTTGTTTTGGCTCAATCACAACCGTTATGTTAAATACACATACTCAATAAAATAAAGCACAAATGTTTTTTTTATTTTTACAATAGATTCATTATACACTAATATTAAGACGAAACTAAGTCTTAAAGCAGTCGAAACGGCGTTTCGCAATTCACCTGAGCCGCACCGCCCGGATAGATTACTACTACCACCCCAGAATCAAATCACAACTAATCAGATTTCATAGAATATGTACGTACCTGCTCTCACTCACCCCATTTGTAGTTACATGGTCCCAGCAGCTACACATGGTCATCTCTATTTTCAATGCCAACTTCACCCAGGCACAACAGGCATAGGTGACCCCTTAAAAGTTAAAAAAACTTGTCAACTATACTACTGCACCCACGTTTTGATCACACTCATACCAACACAAACACCTACTTAAATACTCACCAATGTACTTTAACAGACATTCGTAGCGCACATATTGTTCAGATGTACACAAACAACCAACTTGGTGTAATGATGAACTGCACACACTGCAAAGGACTATATATCAGAGAAACAGAAACAAAAACGCCAAAATCAGAATTCAACATCTATACCGTCCTCCACAGACACTTCATCCAGGTCAGCATATAACATTTTAAATATTGAGTAATGACAGTAATTTGGCCTTGAATTAAGAGCAGAGACGCCGCAGGGCGATGGGGATTTTAAATCTCCAAACCGGAAGGCTTCACGAGAAATACAACTAAACTAACAACTAACCTATCATATTTATTTTTTTGTTATATGAATTTTGAAAAACAGCAACACCATTGTTTTGGCTTAATCACAACCATTAAGGTTAACGTGATTACGCAATAAAATAAAAAAATAACAAAAAAATCATTGTGTGCAAATGCTTTTTTTTTTTTTTTTTTTTTAACAATAGATTCATTATACACTGATAATCAAATAAAACTAGGCCTGAAAGCTGTCGAAACGGCATTCCGTAATTCACCCGAGCCGCACCACCCGGAAAGATTGATTCGACATCGCTTTGAAAGCACATTAACCAAAAACGATTTTTTATTCTATGACACGCACAAGCACAGGTTGATTGACATATTTGGCTCTCGAGCGGCCCATGTGAGGACTTTCAAAACTTTCTAACCGTCCTGAACATCAATTAAAAAATAAAACAGAATTTACAACAAAGAGGTGGACTCTCTTGACAATTACTTCCACAATCACACTGACATGAACCGGCTGGCCACGAAGGTCTTACTTAAAAGAGAAAGACAGTCACACCCTCCTCCGTAAGAGCAACTACCACCCCAGACACATTCGGAGGACTTATCAAATCACATATCAGATATGATATCACAGATATCATTGAATATGTATTCTATGATATCTGTGATATCTGATATGTGATTTGATGTGATACACATGTATGTATGTACCTGTAGGACGTAGATGCCACATCTTCCATTCCCACACCCGGAGAAACGTTAGCCTCATGGTACTTAAGACAGAGGTCCGGGGTGCTTAACTGATAGGGGCGTTGTCTCACTCATCCGATTTGTAGTCCCAGCAGCTACACAGATTCAACTCGATTTTGAAGGCCAACTTCACCCAGGCACAACAGGCACGTGTCCCATTGAAGGTCTTCCTGTAAGATCATAGCGTACAGAGTAAATAAAAACCTGTCAAGCATACTACTTACACCCCCGTTTTGATCACACTCATACCAATACAGAAAAACACTCACTTAAATACTCACATAAGTACTTGATAGGTCGTCATAGAACATTTTAAACGAGTCCTGGAAAGTAGTTTGGCCTTGAAGTAGAGACGCCGCAGGGCGATATACTGGATTTAAAAGCTCCAACCCGTAATCCGCAAGGCTTCACGAGAAATACAACTAAACTAGCAACTAACCTATCATATTTATTTTTTTGAATTCTGAACAACGGCTTACCACCGTTGTTTTGGCTCAATCACAACCATTAAGAAATACACGTGATTACGCAATAAAATGAATAACAAAAAAGCATTTCGTACAAATGCTTTTTTTAAAAAAAAAAAAAACAACAACAATATACTGGATTTAAAAGCTCCAAACCGCTAATCCGCAAGGCTTCACGAGAAATACAACTCACCTCCGATCTTTCGTTGTGGGCATTTTCGATTTTCTACAATCCTCCCCCTCATACTTTCCTCTTTTTCACTATTCTCCACTTATCCCCTTTTCCTTCAATGTACTAACTAAGGTCAACTAACCCAACTAATGTGTAGAGCTTTGTGGTCAGCTGGTTCATGTGGTCAGAAGAGGTTGCGTCTGTCGAGCTCTTTGAAGTAATTCAAAGAGACCGTTCAAAGAGACCGACAGACCGACCGAGACCGACCGACCTCCTTAATAAGAGCAGCTGCAGCCCCAGACACACATTCAGGGGACTTATCAAATCACAACTAATCAGATACTCAGGGCAGATGTCTGGAGGGGACTACAGAACCATTTATAATTACATAGCATAGAGTTGAATACATAGATTCAACTCTATTTTAAAGCTTCACCCGGGCAGATTATAGCGTACAGAGGAAATAAAAATCTCCACCGTTTTAATCACACTCATACCAACACAGATATCTTCCATAATCACACCGATCACATGAAAAGACCACGAACTTAAACGAGAAATTTTCGCTTTTCTCCCATCCTCCTCTCTCTTTCATTCTTCTCCACTTATTCCCCTTTCCTTGAGATGTCCTTACCTCTATAATTGATATGTATAAATAATTTTTTTGTTTTATGAATGCTGAAAAACGGCTTTACACAATTGTTCTGGTACAATCACACCCGTTATGTTAAACACACTTGATTAGTCAAAACTTGCTAACCGTCCTGAATCCCATCACTCAAAAATAAACTTAAACACAACTTAAAACTAGGAGGTGGAAACGCGCATTTTCTTCCATAATCACATCGACCACATGAAAATTCTGGCCACGAAGGTCTACTTTAAAGAGAAATTTTCGCTTTTCTACCATCCTCCCCTTCATACTCCCCTTCAGTCTTCTTTTCCTTGAGATGTCGGTACCTCTATAATTGATATGTATAAATTAATTTTTTGTTTTATGAATATTGAATAACGGCTTTCCACTGTTGTTCTGGTACAATCACACCCGTTAGCTTGATTAGTCACGAAAGTTTTTTTTTTTTTTTTTTTTTTAATATTATTATATTAATATTAATATTTTTAATATTAAATCGAAACTAGGGTTCAAAGCGGTCGAAGCGGAATTCCGTAATTCACCTGATCCGCACCGCCCGGATAGATTGAGTCTACATCTCTTGGAAATCACTCTAACCAAAAACGATTTTCTATTTTATAACAAGCACAGGTCTGTTGTTGATTGACATAGTTGGCATGTGAGGCCTTTCAAAACTTTCTAACCGTCCATCAGTCAAAAATAAAGTTAAAACACAACTATCAACATTCAACAACATATATATATAGGGGGTGAAAGGAAACCTCTGTCCTTCAGACATCCAGATCCAGGTCGGCATAGAACATTTTAAATATCGAATCCTGGACAGTAATCTGGCCTGCACTAAAGAGCAGAGACGCCGCAGGGAGAGATACTCAAGTATCTCTCCCTGCGGCGTCTTCTGGATCAATCCAGAAGCTCCAAAACGAAAGGCTTCACGAGAAATAAAACTAACCTCCGATCTGTTGTTGTGATCATTTTCGCTTTTCTCCCATCCTCCCCCTTATACGTCCCTCTTTTTCATTCTTCTCCACTTATTCCCTTTTCTTTGGGATGTCCGTACCTTTATATATTTGATATGTAATTTTGTTCTATGAATACTGAATAACGGCTTTTCACCGTTGTTTTGGCGAAATTACAACCGTTATGTTAAATACACTTCACAGTCAATAATCTAAAAAATATGCCAAAAAACCTCCCCACAAAAACATTTGTGACTGCAAATGCTTTTATTTTTTATTGTATTTATTTTTTCGCAAAAGATTCATTATACACAATATTAAGACGAAACGATTCCTGAAAGCGGTCGAAGCGGCATTCCGCAGTTCACCTGATCCGCACCGCCCGGATAGATTGATTCTACAACTCTTGGAAATCACACTCAAAAAAACGATTTTCTATTCTATAACAAGCTCTATGTCAATCAACTACAGACCTGTAGTTGATTGACATAGAGCGCACATGTGAGGAATTTGAATCCCATCACTCAAAAATAAAGTTACACACAACTTACAACCAGGAGGTGGAATTTCTGGACACTTCCATAATCACACCGACCACATGAAAATGCTGGCCACGAAGGTCTACTTAAAAGAGATCGACAGACACACCCTTCTCCAAAAGAGCAGTTACCACTCCAGAGACACATTCTTGGGACTTATCTAATCACTACTAATCAGATTTAACAGAATTATATTATATTAGTTAGATCCAGAAGCTCCAAAACGCAAGGCTTCACGAGAAATACAAATGACCTCCGATTTGTCGTTGTGGGCATATTCGCTTTTCTCCCATCCTCCCCCTCATACTTTCATTCTTCTCCACTTTTCCCTTTTGCTTGCGATGTCCGTAATAATTGACATGCATAAATAATTTTTTTTGTATTATGAATACTGAATAACGGCTTTCCACCATTGTCCACAATCACACCCGTTACGTCAATAAACTAAAACGTATGAAAATAAAAGCATTTGTGATTGCAAATGCTTTTTTTTTTATTTTAAACCAAAAGATTCATTATTTATCATTTAATACGAAACTAGGCTTGAAAGCGGTCGAAGCATTCCACAGTTTACCTGATCCGCACCGCCCGGATAGATCGATTCTACATCTCTTGGAAATCACACTAACCAATAACGAGTAGAAACTCGTTATTGCCTGTTATAGAATAGAATTCTAGACATGTGTATCTGTAGACTTGTATGACCTGTATGTGGTGCTGTTATAGAATAGAATTCTATAACAGGCACCACTTACAGGTCTGTAGTTGATTGACACATTTGGCGTGTAGAGCGGCACATGTGAGGACTTTCAAAACTTTCAAATCGTCCTGAATCCCATCACTCAAAAATAAATTTAAAACGCAACTTACAACTAGGAGGTGGAATTTCTGGACACGTACATTTTCTTCCATAATCACACTGACGTGTGGTCAGTGTGATTATGGAAGAATGACCACCCCACGAAGGTCTACTTAAAAGAGAACGACAGACACACCCCCCTCCATAAGAGCAGCGACCATCCCGAACTCACATTCAGGGGACTTAACAACTCATCAGATTTTATAGAATATGTACGTTACCTACCACCTACCTAGATGATGCCACATTTGTCCTATTCCATGCACAGAGCCCAAGAAGCTACTCTAGCCACTTCCTCAGGGCAATTAAGACAGAGGTCTGGGGGAGAGTACATAACTGATAGGGGCATTCTCTCACTCATCCCATTTGTAATTACATAGTCCCAGCAAACACCTACTTAAATATTCATCAATGTACTTAATAGACATTCAGCACTGGGAGCACCGATACTGTTCAGATGTACACCTCAAACGACCAACTTGGTGTACATGATAAAATGAACTGCAAAGGATTGAATATCAGAGAAACAGAAAAAATACAAAAACCAAAATTCAGCAACATTTATACATTAATACTGAATCGGGGGGTTTGGGGCTCCAAACCATTGCTCCGCAAGACATGTTTACAGCTCATATCTCCACAGGGCATAAAAATTTACAGGTCATACAAGTCATAAAGATCTACAAGTCATACAGGTTTACATGTCATACAAGTCATACACGTCTACGTGTAACACAGGTCTACAGATATACAGGTCTACAGGTCATACATGTCTACAGCTCTTTAGGTCTACAAGTCATACAACTCTACAGGTCGACAGGTTTACAAGTCTACAGGTCATACAGATCTAAAGGTTGACAGGTTTAAAGGTCTACAAGTCATACAGATATCATATTATATATGTTTAAAAGTCTGCAGGGCATACAAATATACAGGTCGACAGGTTAACAGGTCATAAATGTCATACAGGTCTACAGGTCATACAGATCTAGAGGTCCACAGGTTAACAGGTCATACAGGTCTACAAGTCATACAGGTCTAGAAAAATCATACAGGTTCACAAGTCATTCAGATCTACAGGTCAGATAGGACTGCAGGTAATACAAGTCATACATGTCTACACATAACATACATGTCGACAGGACATACAGATCTACAGGTCATCTACAGATAACATAAAGGTCATACAAGTCTACAGGTACACATGTCTACAGGTCATACATGTCTACTGAAACCATATAGATATGATATAGGTCTGCTGGTTGACAAGGTTGAGATGTTTACAGGTCTACAGGTCTATGGATATCCTACAGGTCATACAGGTTTACAATTCACATAGGTATACAAGTCTGCAGGTCACACAGGTCTACAATTCATACAGATCTACAGGTCGAGAGGTTTACAGGTCTACTGTAGACCTAATATAGTAATCTACAGGTTGACCGGTTCACGGGTGATAAAAGTCATACAGGTCTACAAATATACAGGTCTACAGGTCATACAGGCCAAACAGGTCTACAGCTATCCGACCGGTCATATTGACATATGACCGGTCGGATAGCTGATATAGGTCTACAAGTCATACATGTTTACAGCTCATATAAATCTACAAGTCTTACAGATCTACAGGTCGACCGTTTCACAGGTCATACAAGTCATACAAGTCATACAAGTCTACAAATCATACGGGTCTACAGGTCATACAGGTCAACAGTTTATACAGGTCATAAAATATACACATACACATCTGCAGACAGGTTTACAAAAACAATATCATACATGTCTACAGGTCTGCAGGTCATACAGATCTACAGAAAGAAGAAAGACTGTATGAACTGCAGACCTGTAAACCTGTTGACTTGTAGATCTGTATGACCTGTAGAATTGTATGATTTGATTTCTGGAGCCCTGTGAGAGCTGCAGACTTTAGACTTATATGACCTGTAAACCTGTCGACTTTGTAGACCAATATGAGCTGTAGACATGTATGACATGCAGACCTGTAGACCTATATGATATATCTGTATGACCCGTAAAACTGTATGAGCTGCAGACTTGTAGACCTATATAAAATTATCTGTAGATCTGTATGACTTATGGACCTATAAGACTTGTGTGGCCTGTTCACCTTATGACCTGTAAACCTGTCGACCTGTAGATCTGTATGACCTGTAGAACTGTTTGACCTGCAGACCTGTAGACTTATATAACTTGTATGCCCTGTTGACCTGTAGACATCTAAACCTGTCAACTTGTAGATCTGTATGACCTGTATGAACTGTAGACCTGTAAACCTGTCGACCTGTAGATTTGTATGACCTGTAGGCTGATATGACCTGTATAACATGTTGACCTGTATGACTTGTAGACCTGTCAGTTCTGTAGAACGGTATATCTGGAGAACCTGTATGACCTGCAGACCTGTAGACATATTTGACCTGTATAACCTGTTGACATGCATGATCTGTAGACATGCAAGAAATGTAGACCTGTCTGACTTCTATGACCTGTAAACATGTCGACCTGTAGATCTGTATGACTTGTATGACCTTCAGACCTGCAGACCAATGTGAACTGTAGACATGTATGACCTGTATGACCTGCAGACCCATGTGACCTATTGGAACTGTTAACCTGTCGATCTGCAGATCTGTATTACTGTATTACTTTGTTGTATGGTCTGTGGACATGTAAACCTGTCAAACTATAGATATGTATGACCTGTAGACCTATATGCCTGTGTGGCCTGTCGACCTGTAGAGTTGTATGATCTGTATAAAAGTATGACCTGCATGACCTGTACACCTGTAGACCTCTAAACCTGCTGACCTGTAGATCTGTATGACCTGTAGACCTGTATGACCTTTATGACCTGCAGACCTATGTGACCTATTGGAACTGTTAACCTGTTGATCTGTAGATCTGTATTACTGTATGACTTAGTTGTATGGCCTGTGGGACATGTAAACCTGTCAAACCGTTGATCTGTATGACTTGAGGACCTGTGTGACCTGCAGACCTATACCTATGTGAACTGTAGACCTGTATTAACTGTATGACCTCTTGGATATCTGTAGACCTGTAAACCTGTCGACCTGTAGATTTGTATGATCTGTATAACTGTATGACCTGCAGACTTGTAGACCTATATAACTTGTATGACCTGTTGACCTGTAGACCTGTAAACCTGTCGACCTGTAGATCCGCAGGTCATACAGGTCTACATGTCAACAGGTTAACAGGTCTACAGGTCATAAAGGTCATAGAGATCTAGAGATCGACAGGTTAACAGGTCATACAGGCTATACAGATCTACAGGTCGACAGTTTTATAGGGCAACAGGTCATACAAGTCATACAGTTCTACAAGTCGTACAGGTTGCTACAGTCGCTAACAGGTCATACAGATCTATAGGTCGACAGCTTTACATGTCTACAGGTCATACAGGTCATAGAGATCTAATGGTCAACGGGTTTACAAGTCTACAGGTTTACAGGTCATACAAGTCAGAAAGGTCGTCATTTCTAGATCGTTCAGGTCTACAGGTTAGACAGGTCACATATGTCTACAGGGTCTGGAGGTCATACAGGTCTATATTTCATACATATATACACATCGAGAGTTTTACAAGTCTACAGGACATTCAAATCTACAGGTAGACAGCTCTACAGGTCAAACACATGATACAGGTTGACAGGTTGAGAGGTCATACAGGTCATACAAATCTACATGTCTATAGATTTACAAGTCTGCAAGTCATACAGATATCATATTGTGTATGTTTACAAGCCTGCAGATCTTATACAGATATACAGGTCGATGGTTAACAGGTCATAAATGTCATACAGGTCTACAGGTCATACAGATCCACAGGTCGACAGGTTAACAGATTATATATGTTTGCAGGTCATACAATTCATACATATCTACAAGTCCTAACTTTAACAGGACATACAGATTATATATGTTTGCAGGTCATACAATTCATACATATCTACAAGTCCTAACTTTAACAGGTCATACAGATTATATAGATTTGCAGGTCATACAGGTCATACAGGTCATACAGGTCATACAGGTCATACAGGTCTGCAGGTCATAAATCTCTATAGGTCGACAGGTTTACAGGTCTACAGGTCATACAGATCTTCAGGTCGACAGGTTTACAGGTCTACAGGTCATACAGTTCTACAGGTCAACAGGTTTACATGCCTACAGGTCATACAGGTCATACATATCTACAGGTTGATATAACCTATGACCAACAGGTCATACAGATGATATAGGTTTGCAGGTCATACACGTCATACAGGTCTAAAGGCCATACAGACATAGAGGTCGACGGGTTCACAGTTCCACAGGTCATACATGTCTGCAGATATATTATTTTTTTCTACAAGTCTGCAGGTCATACAAGTCTACAGGTCATACATCTATACAGGTCGACAGGTTTACAGGTCGACAGGTCAAACAGATTTTCAGGTCTACAGGTCATACAGATAGATATGTCTACAAGTCTGCAGGTCATATATGTCAAAAGGGTTATACAGATCTACATGTCGACAGGTTTACAACTCTACAGGTAATACAAGTCATACAGATCTACAGATCCACAGGTTAACAGGTCATACAGGTTCATATATGTTTGTAGGTCATACAGGTCAAGAGGTCAGACAGATCTACAGGTTGACAGGTTTACAGGACTACAAGTCATCTACAGATAACATACAGGTCATACAAGTCTACATATACACATCTACAGAAATATCATATCATATAGGTCTACAGGTCATACAGCTCCACAGGTCGAAAGGTTTACAGGTCTACAGGTCATACAAGTCATAGAGATGTACAGTTCGACAGGTTTACACGTCTAAAGATCATACATATATCATATCAAAAATGTCTACAAGTCTGTAGGTCACACTATTCTACAGGTCATAAAGGTCATACAACTCTACATACAGTTCTACAGGTTAACAGGTCATACATGTCATATAGGTTTTCAGGTCATACAGGTCATGCAGGTCTACAAGTCACACAGATATACAGGTCTACAGGTCAACAGATCATATAGGTCACACAGGTCTACATGTCATACATATCTACAGGTCAGCAGGTTAACAGGTCATACAGATCATATACTTCCACAGGTCATCAGGTGATACAATCAAGGTGATAAAGGTCCTACAGATATATACATGTCTACAGGTCAAGAGATCACACGGGTCATATAGGTCTCCAGGTCATACAGGTCTAAAGTTCATACAGATCGACAGGTCTACAGTTCATACAGGTTGTATAGGTTTATACGTCTACAGTACATACAGGTCAACAGGTCATGGAGATCTACAGGTCTACAGGTCTACAGGTCATATAAGACTACAAGTCACACAGGTCTACATATATCAAACAGGTTTACAGGTCATCTAAAGATACCATACAGGTAATACAGGTCTACAGATATGCAGGTCAACAGGTCATACAGGTCTACAAATATGATACAGGTCTTTAGGTCATTCAGGTCTACAGATATCATAGAGGTCGATAGGTCATCTACAGATATAATACAACTCTCCACGTCATACAAGTCATTCAAGTCAACAGATCTATAGGTTATTTAAGTCTATAAATCTACAGGTCATACACGTGCACAGGTCTACAGGTCATCTATGTTTACAGATCATAGATATATATATAGTTCTACATGTCATATATTCATACAGGTCTCGAGATATCATACAGGTCTACAGGTCATACAAATCATATATGTCGACGGGTTTACAGGTCACACAGGTCATACAGGATTGCAGGTCCTACAGGTCTACAGTTCGACAGGTTCACAGATATCATATCATATAAGTCTACGGGTATGCAGGTCATACAGGTCTACAGGTCATACAGATCTTCAGGTCGACAGGTTAACAGGTCATACAGGTCATATATGTTTACAGGTCATAAAGGTCTACAGGTCAAATAGATGTACAGGTCTAGGAGGTTTACAGATCTACAGATATCATATCATATATAGGTCTACAGGTCTGCAGGTCATACATCTGTATAGGCAATACAGATCTACAGGTTGACAAGTTTACAAGTCTACAGGTCATACAGGTCATACAGATCTACAGTTAGACAGATCTACAGGTCAGATACGACTGCAGGTCATACAATTCATACATATACATGAGATACAAGTTGACAGGACATCAAGGTCTACAGGTCATACAAGTCTACAGATACACAAGTCTACAGCTCATACATTTCTAAAGATATATCATATCATATAGGTCTACATGTTATACAACTCCACAGGTCGACATATTTACAGGTCTACAGGTCATACAGGTCATACAGATCTACAGGTTGACAGGTTTACACGTCTACAGATCATACAGAAGTATGAAGGTCATACAAGTACAGGTCATCAAGGTTATATGGATCTACAGTTCGACAGCTTAACAGGTAGGTATATCAGGTCATACAGGTCATGCAGCTCTACGGGTCATTCAAATCTACATGTCAAAAGATTTTCATTTCATCATACATTTCTACAGGTCAAGAGATCTGAGAGGTCTACTGGTCATACATGCTTTCTGATCATACAGATATACAGATATACAGTCTGCAGGTCTGCAGGTCATATAGGTCTACAAGTCATACAGGTTGACAAGTTTACAGGTCTACAGGTAATACAGGTAATACAGGTAATACAGATCATACAGATCGATAGATCGACTGGTTAACAGTTCAAATATGTCACATAGGTATGCAGGTCATAGAGGTCTACAGGTCTACAGGTCATACACTTATACAGATCACAGAGCTCAAAAAGTTGACAGGTCTACAGGTCTAGGATATCTACAGGTCATATAGGTATAAAGGTCTGCAGGTCACACAGGTCTACAATTCATACAGATCTACAGGTCTACTGGTCATGCAGGTCAACAGGCCACACAGGTCATATAGGGCTACAGATCATACAGATCTACAGGTTGACAGGTTTATAGGTGCACAGCTCTACAGATATCATATTACAAGTCTGCAGCACATACAGGTCTATGGCTCATAAATATATCATATCACATAGGTTTACAAGTCTAGGTTTACAGGTCATACAGATCTACAGGTCAACAGTTTTATAGATCCACAGGTCATACATGTCATAAAGTTCTACAGGTCGACAGGTTAAATGGTCATACATGGCTTACAGATATAAAGGACGACAGGTTTACAGGTCTTACAAGTCAGACAGGTCTACATTTCTTGCATGTCTACAGATCATGCAGGTCTACAGGTCATACAGGTCAGATATGTCTACAGGTCTGCAGGTCATACAGGTCTACATTTCATTCATATATAGACGTCAACAGGTTTACAGGTCTACAGGTCATACAGGTCAACAGACCACACAGATCATATAGGTCATACAGATCTACAGATATCATATTATATAGGTCTACAAGTCTTCAGCTCATACAAGTTTGCGGATCATACAGATATCATATCATATAGGTCTACAGGTCTGCAGGCCATACAAGCCACACAAGCCATACAAGTAATATAATTCTACAGGACTGCAGGTCTCACAGGTTTACAGAAATCATGTCATACAAGTCTACAGGTTTGTGGGTCATACAGGTCTACAAGTGATATATATCTACAGGTCGAAAGGTTAACAAGTTATACAAGTCAGAAAGGTCTACAGGTCATAAACCTGTATAACCTACAGATATATCATTTTGGTCGACAGGTCTACAGGTCTGCAGGTCTGCAGGTCATACAAGTTTACAGGTCATATAAATCTACAAGTCGATAGGTCCACACCTGTACACCTATAAAGGTGTACAGGTCATACAGGCCATACAGATCTACAGGTTGGCAGGTTAAGAAGTCATACATGTCTTTTGCATCTCCAGGTCATGCAGGTCATACAGGTCTACTGGTCAACAGGTTTTCAGGTCATACAAGTTATATTAGACTACAGGTCATACAGATCTACAAGTCAACAGGTTAAGAGGTCTACAGGTCATACAGGTCTAAAGGTCATACATGAATACAGGTTGACAGGTTTACAGGTCTACAGTTCATACAGGTCATACAGATCTACAAGTCGATCTACTTGACTTTTGGATCTCTATGACCTGTATGACCTGTAGACATGTAAACCTGTCGACCTGTAGATCTGTATGACCTGTATGACCTGTTAACCTGTCGACCTGTCGACCTGTAGAAGTGTATGACCTGTATGACATGTAGCCCTATAAACCTGTCTGACCTGCAGATCTGTATAGCCTATATGACCTGTTAACTTGTCGACCTGTAGATCTGTAGGACCTCTATAACCTGTCAACATGAAGACCTGCAGACCCCTAGACCAAAAATTATATGATATCTGTTGACCATTATGACCTGTAGACCTATATAATGTGTATTAATTGTAAACCTGTCGACCTGACAGGTTGACAGGTTTACATGACCTGAAGGTCATACATGAATCATGTATGACCTTTAGACCTGTATAACCTGCAGACCTGTACCTGTTAACTGTTGACCTGTATGACTTGTAGACCTGTATAATCTGTAGACCTGTATGATATCTGGAGACCTGTATGACCTGCAGACCTGTGGACATATACAACCTGTATAACCTTTAGACCTGCATTATCTGTAGACATGCAAGAATTGTAGACCTGTCTGACTTGTATGACTTGTATGCGCTGTCGTCCTTTAGATCTGCATGACCTGTAGACTTGTATGACCTTTTGACCTGTAGACATGTAAACCTCTCGACCTGTAGATCTGTATGACTTGAAGATATGTTCACCTGTAGAACTTTATGATATGTATGACCTGTAGACCTATAGAACTGTTGACCTGTTGATCTGTATGACATGTATGACCTGTTAACCTTTCAACCTGTAGATTTGTATGACCTGTTTGACCTGTAGACCTGTAAACCTATATAATATGATATCTGTAGAACTGTTTAACCTGTGCACCTATAAACCTGTCAACCCGTAGATCTGTATGACCTGTAGCCCTTATGACCTGTGTGGCCTTTTGACCTGTATGACCTGTAGACCTGTAAACTTGTCGACCTGTAGACCTGTATGAATTGTAGATCTGTATGATCTGTAGACCTGTAGACCTCTATGACCTGAAGACCTATGTGACCTATTTGAACTGTTAACCTGTCGATTTGTAGATCTGTGGGACCTTCAGAACTGTATGACCTGCAAAACTGTATGACCTGTATGACCTGTTAACCTGTTGACCTGTAAACCTGTCGACATATCTGACTTGTATGACTTGTAGACTTGTATGATATCTCTGTAGACCTGTATGACCTGTATGACTTGAATGATATTGTATACCTGTATGACTTATAATCCTGTATGTCTTGTATGATT
>JANJOY010001683.1:0-11895 GCA_038496675.1 Rachycentron canadum
GAAGTCAGATTGTATTGAAGTCTATGGGAAAATGTCCCTACTTCTCCTTGATTTATTAGCTCAGTAAACGTTTTCCTAATGAGTTTATGGTCTCAGTCTCTAGTTTCAAGTCTTCAACACAACATGATGTTCATTTTTTAAATGATGGTCCATTTAGAGGAAAATAGACCAGAAAGGAGGGGATGAGTTAGGGGGCGTGGCTACAGTGTGACTGACAGACTGTAGCACCCAATCAGGATAGAGTACAGAGCAGGTCAGCTCCACCCCTCACTCCTCCTCAGCTCCACCTTTAAATAGGGTGAGTGTGAAATGTAAATCCACTGAGAACTAAGATGCACTAATGATTTTTAACGTCACAAACAGGAAATTAATTCTTAAATGTCTGTTTGAAAGTTGTCAATGTGAAGAATCAACTGAATCCACTGATTTTTTTTATCTGTGAAATTTGTTTGTGAATTTGTGGATCAATTTTATATTTGCAAGATATTTTAGTGATTGTTTATTTACAGATTTACACACAGATTGTTGATCTGTTCACATAGATAATGTTGATTTCAGGGCTGCTCTCAGCTGAAGGTCTGAGCTCTGAGAGGATTTCATGTTTCCACACGACCAGAAGCTGTTGACTCTCATCACTCACTGACAAGTGATCCTGGTCTTTTGGTCTTACCCCCCCAGATCAACAGTGCTATACCATGGGTTGGATGAACAGCAGTCGGGCTCTGTTTTTTGGGGGGTGGGGGTTTATTTTGAAGGGGGAGGTAACGTTTTGTGGCGGGCGACTCCACTGGTTTATAAAGAACATTTTATTTTGACATCTGTCTGTCTGGTGGACCAAGAAGGGAAGTTCACCCTCTGCCATGACATCAAGTGCCTTCAGACTCACAGAGAGAAAGACCGCCGGGCCGAGGACCGCCATCAGAAACAAAACGTGTTTGTTTCTGTCGCAACAGAAGTGAGAGCATAACGTTTGAACGCTGATTTCTCCTGGTCTGAATATGCAGAGAATCAGTTTCTTAGTTTTGTTTGTTTGTTGTTTGTTGTTTGAGGTGAAAATGTTGATGATGACAGGAAGATTCTGATGCAACAAAGAAGCCATGGACAGGAAACAGACTGACTGCAAACAGGAAGCAGGAAGTGATTTATTTTACGATTTAAAGAACATTGTGCAATCATGACTGGATATTTCAGAATAAAAGGACTTCCTGTTGGATGATTTTCAGCCCTAAGCCAATGGTATTTGAGCATTTGGTCTCTCTGAACTATTTTAGTATTTCAAAATAAGAGTTTTCAAACGTGGCGCAGACTTTGACGCTACCAGAGACGCTATCAGTTACGTTAAACTACAAAAACAGCCGGAGCTTTTGGAAAAACAAAGGAAGAAAATGTACTGTAAAATCAAATCTTATATTGTTCCTATAAAATTATAAAGATAGAAGGGAAATCTTTACACTTGTCATCATTACTCATCTCTGTTGTTTTGTTGCTTTTATTGAGGGTGGGATTTTTAATTCAGGTTGCCGTGTGTTATGTTGAATTGAATTTTTATGATATGTAAAAAAAAAAAGTCTTTGTTTTTAAAGCACAAAGAGTAGACAGTGCATCTGCACACGTCATATGGAAGCCTATTTCTGTCAACAAAAGAAAAAAATGTATAAAATCTACCATGTTAAATGTGTCTCATTTATATCTAATTTACCTACTTTTGACTGAGGAAGTCATGAATTAAAAAGCCATAAGTTTGACTTACTTGAACCTTTGACTTGAAATTGTAATTTTGATTTAAAAAGATTTAATCTTTGCTCAATTTATTCTTGTTTGATCTGAAGAAATTAATTTCTCTCATTTTGCTTTTCTTAATCAGGATCAATTTGATTTTAAAAAGTTAGAAATTTAATTCACCATCACATTAAAGTCATATTTTTTAAATATTTTTTTAATTTTTAGCTTCATTTTTTTAACTTAAAATCTCAATGTTTTTATTATTTGATTTCCATTTGCTTTTTGGACTAGTTTGACAAGTATTTAAATTTTTTTCTTTTTCTCAGCAGAATTGGGCTTCCATACATCAGCTCGTACACGTGTTGTCATAGAAAAACCACGTAACTGCCATTTTTATATACGTGGTGTCTCAACATGTGTGAGAAAATAACTTTAACTTTATAATCCATTTTAAGACACAGTGAAACAGCAGGTAGAGTGAATCTGAACATGAATGAGAGGTAACAAAGTCAGGAGTGGTGTCATGTGATTCACGGTGTCTTTAAAAAGCTCTGTAAGTAGAAGGAAAACATGGAGATACATGGTTTTTCACAACACAGTAATAAGTGATAAGCTTTACTTAAAAAGCCCAATTTGGTCTCAGTCGCTGCTGTTCCACTCACTATTATTTAAAAAGTCATTCAGCAGTGGCTCCTTTAGATAAACCATTCCCTCAGATAAATACAGTTTCTCTTTAATGTTTTGTTGATTTATTTTCTCCCTGTGGCAACACTTTTATTTTCTCAGCGTGTTTTTCCACTGCAGATAATCAGATTATTATTCTAGCCCCAGTGGGCATCAGTTTATCCTCCACTGCATCATTATTACATTGACTGCTGGAATCACTGCAGATGATTGGTTGCCTCTGATAAACACCATAACTTTATCAATTGTTTTTGTTGTGTGTGACAAAGTGATTCAAACTAAATAAGATGAAAAAGAAAGTAAAGCTAACATGTTGGATTGCTCTGCCCTGTTGATACAAAAATATTCCTTCATTACACTTTAAAGATAAATTTGTATGGAAGCTGATTAAAGCCTGGAAAAGAAGACAAACACATTAATACTAGAGATAAAGATAAATTCTGATGGTAAATCAAGGTTATAAGTTGAAATTGAGTCTAAAAGTCTATTCTTTTTATTTAATGTGAGTATTTTTAATTCGTAATTGCTGATTTTTTTCCCTCAGGACAAATGGCCAAATGGGTCACAACAAAACAACATGGCAGCTGATCGAGAGCTGTAGTTTTTTATTCCAACAAAATCACATCAAGGTTTTTAGTTTTTAAAGTTCTGTTGACCATTGATAATCAAATAGGTCATGGTTGAGTTTCCTGAGTTTTGACTCACTTGCTCTGGTGAAACTGTGAAGTTTACTGTGGCGTTGGCCCAAATATAAGAGTGGGAACCCAGATAACATGAGTCAGATTTTCCTCTTTTAAAAGGAGACAGTGCCAGTGTAACAGTTTTTAATAGAGAGCACTGCATTATGGGTTACTTGTAGATTAAGACCAGAAACTATATTTTTTTAAATATGAAAAAACATTTTTTGCTAATTTCTTCTGTGTATTTACAGTATGATCCTTGGAGGATTATAAAAACATTAACAATACTTCATTTTATTTATGTAGCACCATATGAAACCACAAGAACAAATAGAACTAACAAAATAAATATACAGTGGATCTGGAAAAATGAAATGAAAAAATCTTAAGAAGTGATTTAACCAATGATTTTAAAGAATTTCACCAAGTGCAAGAATTGGGCACATTTGGTTTAAAAGGCTGAGTAAAGGGAGTAAAACACTTTCAAGTCATGTGATTCACTCAACTGTCAGACCACATCTGTTGTCTCAGTCATCGTCTCTGCAGTGGAAAAACACATTATTGTTAATTCCCCAGGAGTCTGGTATCTGTGTTCTTTATATTTGGATTTTTAAGGGAAAGGGGCAATAAAATAAAAGTTTTAAAAGAGCCACTGACACAACTCTGGAGGTGTGAAGAAAGATATTTTTATAACTGTGATTCTTCTCTGCAATAGATTCTCAGATCAGTTGGACTGACTAAAAGTTACACTGCATTCTGGTTACTATTATTATTCTAATTATTATTATTATATTAATAAATACACTCCAAATGTAACTTTTAATAGTCTTCTGTCATGACTCTGCTTTATGATGCGTCTCTGCGTGTGTTTGTATCCTTTGAATTACAGGGACATCAACCTGGTCAAATTGTGTCTTGTGGGGACAGTCCTCACAGATGGTCCAAGGTTAGAAATGAAACTCACGGGGAGGTTTAGTCAGCACGCGCCTACGGCAACACCTTGTCCTCATAAAGAGCAAAGACAACTGTGAGTGCACTTAGATTCACGATGTGGGGACAGAAAACTGTGGGGACTCGTCTCTCATGAGGACTTCTTTGTCTTTGGGATCACGGCAGCAGGACCAGTTCTATAATTGTGAATAACTGTCACTGACTGACTGCGTGAGTGATCGTTGGTCAGATCAGGCCCATGTGGCTGATTTGGAAGTTTCCCATTGGCTGTTAGTTTGTCAACAGTTTCTGTTCGGGGGCATTTACAGCTAGATTAAGATTGTTGTGGCCGAATCATGTCCCCCCTTTGTGTGTCTACTGTGTTCAATGAGCAGCAGTTACCAGCTGTGTGAGGGTCAAAATAAGAAGGATATTCATTCAGAAATCACAGAAGACTCTTTGTCTTTAACTGATGTTCTTGGGATTAAAGCAGATAGAAGTGACTGCTGGTTAACATGTTGTTTTAATGACTGACTGATAAAACCAGAATATGATGTAAACATGATGTAATGTCGTCTACAGCAGCTCCACAACAGTTTTCATTTATGTCCTCAAATTCACACATTGACCATATACTGTCCAGCCATATACCAGGTATATCTGGTCTTGTTTGTAAGAGTTGGTGTCAGCTGCAGTTGCCAGTTTATTAGGAACACCTAATACAGTCTAATATCACAGTCCAGTGGACAAAACATGGCAAAGCAGATTTCAGCCAATAAGATAAAATTTCCATGTTTGTTTTAACAACAGGATGAGTTGAAAAAGACGTTTTAACAGACGAGCTTCTTCTTTTCAGGATCTTCAAATATAAATTAAATAGGGAAGCTTGTGCAGGTGAACCTGTCCTGGTTCTGGTCCAGGACTCTCAGGTTACTGCCCTCAAGATGCTGCTGCTGCTTCATTAATTTGACATTGGAAATGTAATTTCTCTTAAGACCTGGATCATTTATCAGGTGTGACAGTCTTCTGCCAGCTAACCAATGTGTCCGGCGGCTGAACATCTTCGATGCTCTCAGACTCAGTCGGGTGTTTATTGCTGGACTTTATTTACTCCGGTGCTCCACAGGAGCCTAATGGGCCCCATTCATCATCCCTCAATTGATTTTCAATTGCAGCTGTGCAGCGTGTTAAGCAGATCTGAGTTGGCCGGTCTATTTTCTGGAGTGGATATAAGTGAGTTTGTTAAAGTCCAGAGGACAAGGCTGCATTTATGAGGTGGGGGGAGACTTTACAGTGTGTGATTATTTCTCATGCTGAATCCATCCTGTACTGGCTTGGCACAGAACGGCACACTAATGGTTTTCAAATAGTTATTAGAATGGGTCTGTCATTGTTGCCTAAGGTTCTGCAACCACATATCAGTGGGGGGTGTATGTAATTGTGTGATATATTTTGTGTTTTGTATTATTTCACTATTATGCAAGTTTTGGTTCCATAATCTTGGATATTTTATTAAATGAATCTGATCCAAAGCTGTAAGGCTGCAACCAGGCAAGGCAAGGCAAGGCAATTTTATTTGTATCGCCCATTTTTACCAACAGTTTGTCTCAAAGGGCTTTACATAGCATCATAACAACATCCTCTGCCCTTAGACCCTCACATCGACTGAGGAAAAACTCAAAACAAAACCCTTTTAACAGGGAAAAAAAAGAGAAACCTCATGGTGAGAAACAGAGGAGGGATCCCTCACCCAGGACGGGCAGACGGGCAATAGATGTTGTATACAGACAAGAAAACAGGTAACAATACAGCAATTATTTTCATCATTATATCTGACAGTAATTTGGATTGTAATCAATGGATTGTCGTCATTACATGAACATGTCTCTTATATCTAATATTTACCTCTGATAAACTTAAAACTTAAACAATCAATTTTAAAAAATGTTGCTAAATAATTTTCTAATAATTGGAACACCTTCAAAACGAAGCCAACAGTGAGGAGCTGAACCTGCAGTTCCTCTACAGTCCACTAGAGTCTGGTCCAGCAGGGAGTCAGTCCACAGACTCCTGTTAGACCTGCAGTTCCTCTACAGTCCACTAGAGTCTGGTCCAGCACTGAGTCAGTCCAGAGACTCCTGTTAGACCTGCAGTTCCTCTACAGTCCACTAGAGTCTGGTCCAGCAGTCAGTCAGTCCACAGACTCCTGTTAGACCTGCAGTTCCTCTACGGTCCACTAGAGTCTGGTCCAGCACTGAGTCAGTCCAGAGACTCCTGTTAGACCTGCAGTTCCTCTACAGTCCACTAGAGTCTGGTCCAGCACTGAGTCAGTCCAGAGACTCCTGTTAGATCTGCAGTTCCTCTACAGTCCACTAGAGTCTGGTCCAGCACTGAGTCAGTCCACAGACTCCATGTTCACATCAACATGTTTCCAGCCTGAACAGAAACTGTTCTGGTCTCTGGAGATAATTTCCTCCTTCATGAGACCGAACAGGAGGATTTAAAGGACTCACCTGAGACTCACCTGTTCACAGGTTATTAAGGGTTAAAGAGATGGAGGATTGGGGGCGTGGCCTCTTTGACTGACAGGTCACCAGCTCATTCCATCACTGAACATCCTCTGGACATGTTTAAAGTCTTTTCATGTAAATATCAGACAAATAATACGACTTGTTCAATTAATGGTCGATTAAAATTTATAACATGAGACTTTGTAGGAAGAAAATAAAGTCCTTGACTTATTTATAGCATCTTTAACACTTAACATTAAGGTTAAATTTACAGAAGAATCTGACCAGCTGATAATTGAGTCAGAAAAATGGAGCATGTCAAGAAACAAGCACAATAGTACCTTATGGGATGTATTCATAAGTAATAATCCAATAATTGACATAAGATTAATATCATACAGAATTAACACATTGTGCATAAATGGTACATGGTAAATGGGTTCCCTTTTTTCTATCACAATGATCAGAAACATTATTTTTCTCCTTCATTATACAGTAGGTCTGTTTAAAGGCAGACAGACTCATGATTTCCTGACGGCTGAGGCAGGTGAGTGTTGACACAGTCACGCAGACAGTGTTTTTGTTTCGAATCCTTTAGTATGATGCTTGAACAGACCTGTTTTTCTTGATTCTTGTTTGTCTGAATCAGTGTTCAGACACAGTTTCCCTTTCAGTTGGACTGAAGCCTTGAAGATGAGTGACTGTGTGGAGGAAGAGGAGGACAGAGCAGAGTCTCTAGGACTCAGCTGTCTGTCTGTGAAGACTGATCGGTCTAAAGAAAGACCTCCAAACCTCAGCCCTGAACCTGGACCCTCAGACACACGGTAAGAGACCTGCTACACACCTGTGAACATCCAGACTGTTTCTGTAACAGGGACTGGTTCTTCTGTCTGATCAGTGTGTTGATACTGAGGCTCCTTGTTTCCTGTCAAATGATTAAAAAGTCTCAATAATCTCCTTTCTAACCACCTTTCCTCCACCTCGATGTTTTCCATCGAGGTGGAGGAAAGCTGTGAAGCAGAGGTCGTAATGACTGAGAAGACAACAGTGAGGCTGAGACTCTGACGCACTTGGAAAGATGACGTGAACGAAACATACAAGTAGAAAGAGTCAAGACATTAGAAAAATAATTCAGGTAAAATAAGTAATTGAGTAGGGTCCAGAATGAACTATGTTCAGACATCAGCAGGCCGCGTAGTGTGAGGCTGTTTCTACGTTTAAGTAGAAAAGTAGCAGCTGTGTTATGTTATGCTTGTTGTTTGTGATGCCTCCACCTGGATTCAGAGCTCAGTCGATCAGTTAAATCATGTCTCAAACATAAAAGAGCTGCTCTGTTGTGTCCACATATGATGAATATCATACAGATTTAAGGAATTTGGTTTCTTGAACAAACCTGTTTGTCCTGATTCTTGTTGTGCGTTTGTGTGAGATCTCTCAGTCAGTGTTTCCCTCTCAGTCTGACTGAAGCCTTGAAGATGAGAGACAGAGCAGAGACACACTCTCAGACACACCCACAATCAGCTGATAACACACCAACACCAGTCTATAGAGCCGTCACTGAACAGGACGACAGAGGACAAACAGTGTCCTCATGTTGGAGGAGACACTGATGTGGACGTGTGACTGTGTGGTGTCACTGATAAAGAAATGTCTTCACAGAGGGAGGAAGAGGAGCAGTGTCTCTGTGGAGGAGCAGCCGTCCTGCTGTGCTCTGTGTCAGGACGTCCTGAAGGATCCAGTCTCCATCAGCTGTGGACACTGGTTCTGCAGACAGTGCATCAACTCATACTGGGACCAGTCTGGTTCATCAGGGGACTCCTCCTGTCCCCAGTGTGGAAAAAAACTCAGAACCAGACCAGGACCTCAGACCAGTCAGACCAGTCAGACCAACACTTCACAGAGTGAGAGATCTGTCTGAAACCAGGACTTGTTGTTTTCTACAGTGTCAGTTGTTAAATCACAGCACTGACATTAAAGATGATGATAAATACACAAATTTAAAAGCTTTTCTCTGTTTGTCTTTAGTTTTTCTGCAGCAGATTCTCTCTTCAGTCTGACCTTGTCTCTTCTCTGTCAGCAGATCGTGGTCTGCAGGAGCTTTTAGATCAACATAAGATCAGTCTGAGGACCAGATGTCAACATGTGGCTGAAGGAACAGGAACAGGAAGTAGAACCCTCCTCAACAGGATCTACACTGAGCTCTACATCACAGAGGGACAGAGTGAAGAGGTTAATACCCAACATGAGGTGAGGCAGCTGGAGACAACCTCCAGGATGAAGACCCTCCATGACGCTCCAATCCAGTGCCACGACATCTTTAAAGTCTTACCTGACCAACAGAGTCACATCAGACTGGTTCTGACCAACGGCGTCGCTGGTGTTGGAAAAACCTTCTCAGTGCAGAAGTTCAGTCTGGACTGGGCAGAGGGCTTGGAGAACCAGGATGTCAGTCTGCTGGTTCTGCTTTCGTTCAGGGAGCTGAACCTGATCAGAGAGGAGCAGTACAGTCTTCTCAGGCTGCTCCATGTTTTCCATCCAACATTACAGAAGGTCACAGCAGAGCAGCTGGCCGTCTGTAAACTTGTGTTCATCTTGGACGGCCTGGATGAAAGCAGACTTTCACTGGACTTCAACAACAGGGAGGTTGTGTCTGACGTCACACAGGAGTCATCGGTCCACCTGCTGCTGACAAACCTCATCCAGGGGAAGCTGCTTCCCTCGGCTCTGGTCTGGATCACTTCCAGACCCGCAGCAGCCAATCAGATCCCTCCTTCATGCGTGGACAGGGTCACAGAAGTCCGAGGCTTCACCGACGCCCAGCAGGAGGAGTACTTCAGGAGGAGGTCCAGTGATGAAGAGCTGTCCAACAGAATCATCTCACACATCAAGACGTCCAGGAGCCTCCACATCATGTGTCAAGTCCCAGTCTTCTGCTGGATCAGTGCTACAGTTCTGGAGCACATGTTGACTACAGACCAGAGAGGAGAGCTGCCCCAGACCCTGACTGACCTGTACTCACACTTCCTGCTGGTTCAGACACAGAGGAAGAAGCTCAAGTACCATGAGGGACATGAGACGAGTCCACAGGAGCTGACGGAGGCTGACGGGGAACTTCTTCTGAAGCTGGAGAGGCTGGCGTTTGAACATCTGGAGAAAGGAAACATCATGTTCTACCAAGAAGACCTGGAGCAGTGTGGTCTTGATGTCACAGAGGCCTCGGTGTATTCAGGACTCTGTACTGAGATCTTCAAAAGAGAGAGTGTGATCTTCCAGGAAACAGTCCACTGCTTTGTTCATCTGAGCGTTCAGGAGTTTCTGGCTGCAGTTTACATGTTCCACTGTTACACCAACAGGAAGAGAAAAGTCCTGGAGGACTTCCTGGGGAACAAACATGGTGATTCAACCCTGGATGTCTTTCTGATTGCAGCTATGAAGAAATCCCTCAGAAGTGAAAACGGTCACCTGGACCTGTTTGTTCGCTTCCTTCATGGCCTCTCTCTGGAGTCCAACCAGAGACTCTTAGGAGGTCTGCTGGGTCAGACAGAGACCAGTCCAGAAACCATCCAGAGAACCATCAACAACCTGAAGGAGATGAGCACTGATGACATCTCTCCTGACAGAAGCATCAACATCTTCCACTGTCTGATGGAGATGAACGACCCCTCAGTTCATCAGGAGATCCAAGACTTCCTGAAGTCAGAGACCAGACCAGATCAGAGACTCTCTGAGATCCACTGCTCAGCTCTGGCCTACATGCTGCAGATGTCAGAGGAGGTTCTGGATGAGTTGGACCTGAAGAAGTACAACACAACAGAGGAGGGACAACGGAGACTGATCCCAGCTGTGAGGAACTGCAGGAAGGCTCGGTGAGTCCAGACCAGGGATGTAACAGTGTGGAGCTCTAATTAAAGATTAGCAGAGATAAGACCTGATTCCTTGTTTGGCACCATTGATGAACAATCAAAAAGCCATCAAATCTGTTTTCTCAGGCTTGGTTTGAAGGACATCTGTGTCGATTTAGCTAAAGACCAAAGATAGAATTTTTTAGTTATAAGACAAAATGCAATTTTACCTATTACAGCACCACCCAGAGGTGTATGGACACCAGGTTTCTTGAGCTCTCTCCTGATGAGGTCTTTGTTGCAATTTTCGATAGCTTGTGACAGACAAAGGTAGAAAACTTTGGTGTGACTGAGGGCAATGGCAACTTAAGAAGCATTTGGACAAATAAATATAATTTTCAGTATTTTAAATGCATTCATTACATTGATTAAAACATTTTCTGTTAACAAAATGCTATGAAAATAAATGTAATATAAAATGTGAATCACACGAAGAAGCATAAATGTGACATCATCAGCAAAAAGAATTTACATTAAAACTCTTCTGCTCTGAGAGAGTGAGGATTATAGTTAATAATATGATGAACCACACATGTAATAAACAGATGCATCAACTGTATTTTTGTTACAGATTGTCTGATATTGTGATAACATGTTACATCTTTTCTCTCATCACAGACTTTCTTATTGTGGACTGTCGGAGAGTCACTGTGAGGTCGTGGCCTCAGCTCTGAAGTCCAGCCCCTCCCATCTGAGACACCTGGACGTGATTGGAAACAACTTGTGGGAATCAGGAGTGAAGCTGCTGTGTGCTGGACTGGAGAGTCCAAACTGTGGACTGGAGACTCTGAGGTCAGTTTGTGTGTTGTTGTTGATTTTAGTATATTTTCAGTTCAAATCCTTGAACTTATACCAAGCTAAGGTCACACAAGTGGTGATTATGAGGGAGTACTCTTACAGTAAGGGATCATCTGAATCAGTAAGAGTAGTTGCACTTAGTGAGAAGTGTCTCTGAGTTTATTGTAGTGACAGAATAAAGACAGAGAGACATGGACAATAAGATATTTAGAGCATTAGAGACTTTGGAGCTGATTTTTCATCATTACTGCTCCAAAGAATGAGCAGAACTCAGATCAGATAAAGACAGAAACTGTGGAGCACTTTGGCAGCTTTATAAGGAAAAACAGGTATGTGGGTCTAAAAGGGTTAAGGAAGGAAAAATTAATGCCAACTATTTTAACCCACATATGACATGACTGTAGTTTTCAGATAGAGCTGTAAAATGTGGACTTTTTAGTCCAACATGTCTGATCTGATATTGATTCTATATTGATAGATTGTACTGGGGTCAGCGGCATGAGATGAATCTGAATAACATCTGAATAATATCAGCCTTCTACAGAGTCACTCTACCCTTTTTAGTGAAAAGATCATTGATTTGGACATAACTGATTATTAATGTTACCTGCGTCTTTTATTCTTTATTCAGGTTGAAGCGCTGCGGTTTGTCAGAGATCAGCTGTTCTT
>JANJOY010001691.1:0-13614 GCA_038496675.1 Rachycentron canadum
TCATCATCATCATCATCATCATCATCATTAGATCAGTCAGACAGAAGAAGGAAGTGACTCATTTCCATATAATTTAATTTCAAAAATAAATCTTTGTCATATCTCTTCACCCATAACAACTTCATAATAAACATTAATGGATTTTCTGTAAACAAATAACACTTAAATACACTCTATCATTTATTCTACATCTCTGTTAAAGCAGTAATGTTATTTACAACGAGCACAACAACCTGTGGACACTGCTGAACTAAATCCCTTATTTTTTACCTTAAAACTCATTGGATTTTAATATGTATGTATATTCTTAATGGGTTATCTGGATTTAAGGACTTTAAGACATAAAACAAACTTAAATTCAGACATAAATGAATAAAAGTTGAAAGAAACCACTGAAACCTTTTTGTGTGATAATCCTTTCATTTCACTATTTCTCACCAGATATTTGTCATTGTAATATATTTTTAATTATCTACAGTTTGTCCTAATACCAAAGCTGTGTCTTAACTTAGAAGTGCCTTCATACTTTTTCTAAAAACCACCTAAATCTATAAAATAACTCACTGTTCATGGAAATCTTTCGAACTAAATCCCTTAAAATGACCATTAATATGTAAAATATGTAAATTTTAATAAAAGACTTTTGAAATGAAGGTGTTTTTGTGAACTAGTTAGATTTAGATTAAGGGTTAATGGTTTCTGGGGTAAATTAAGGTTAATGAATTCTGGGATTATTGTTTCATAGTGTTTCCTGTGTGAGGTCGTTCTGACTCTGAGTGCTCTCATACTCTTATTCTGTGTTTGTTACTTTGGGAGAATCCATCTGTGTCACCTCACAGTCTTTTCCCGCCCTTTTTTTTCCCATCAGGCCTCGGCAGGAACCCAAAGTCCTCCATCCGGTCAGGCACATCATCGTGGTCCTGTTCGGCTCAACTGGCCTAGATCTGGGGTCCATGTCCATCCCAAGGTTCAGGTTCAGGAGCCCAGGTTCCTGTCTGTTAGTTTGTACTTCCTGTGCTCCCTCACCTGTCGTCCTGGGCCACGCCCAGCGGGTGGAGGCGTCCTGAGTCCAGCAGCATCCTCCCCAGCCAGTGGAGAAGCTGAGAGTACCAGTGGATCCCATCACCGCGCTGTCCAGTGGTTCCAGTCCAGCTGTGCATCAGCCTCAGCGGGGAGAAGGCCCAGTGAGCCAGGGAGTGCTGGTCCACCACGGCGTAGCAGGACGCCACCACCCCGTCCACCACCACCGTCCCCTGCTGGGTCAGCGGAGCAAACGCCCCCCTCCTCTCCCTCAGACTGACCCGGGTGACCCGGGACAGACGCCCCTCTCTGTGCCTCTGTCCAGGTTTACCCTCCGACACCAGCACACACTGTCCTGGCCGGGCGCTGCTGGAGAACACAGTCCTGAGGGCGCCAGGGGCCGGCACCGCCCCCTCTGAGCAGTTCCCCTGGGAGACAAATATCAGGTGGGCAGCGGTGAGCGAGAGCTGCGCCCCGGATTCTGTCTGCAGGGTGTAGAAGAGTTTTGGGGTCACGGGGTCACGGTCCAGGAAGGTCAGGACTTCACTGTAAACCAGCTCACCGCTGCCGTCGCTGCCCGTCGAGGCCAGGACTCGTTCGCCGAGCCGCAGGTCACCGATGGGCTTCTGACCGCCGCTCTCCAACGTGACCAAGGCCTCGCCGGGGAAACAACCTCCAGACTTGGCTGCCACTGAGTGGTCTGAAAGACAGAGATAGGACAGTTACAGGAGGCGTCCTTCGTCCTGACGTACAGAGGATCATCACTGCCAGGAAGAAAAGTCACTCAGAAAACATGCGTTTGGATTTAACAACAACAACAACAACAACAATAATAATAATAATAATAATGTATTCTGAAGGGAAATAAATAGAAAAATGTCACGGTGACATTATTATTCAAACATTTCGCTCTGTTCTTGGCAGGAATGAGCTTGTGTATTAAAGACGTGAGTACATCATCAGTCTTTCCACCTCCCTGTAGATAAATATTGACTCTTTCTTTGCTGCTCTGGACATAAAAGAACAAAAAGCTGCCAGATAAAAGCTCCTGTTTGACACTTTGACACAATCTGACACTTGAGGACTGTGTCAAGTCTATCTGGGGGTAAATATTTGGGGAGGGCAGGAGAGCCGAGGCCAGGTGATAAGATAAGTCAGGTGAAGGAGGAAGGAGCCAAGCAGCAGGTTAATGATCTGACAGAGAGACACCTGAGTCCAGGTCCAAACACGTCTGAACCAGCTTTATTACACAAACCTCCTTTATTTATCTTATTACAGACATGATTATATATCAAGGTTTCAATATGTATTTTATATATTCAACATAAACTTTCTTTGAAATATTTTTTTCATGTGTTTGTTTTGTTATTTTATTCTTTCTCATTTCTGACTGATAAATATTAGATTATATTAGATTTTTATAGATTTACATTCAGTGTCATTTCAATTAATTGAATTTTTGTCTTTTAAATCAAGAACTTCAGGATCCATTGGTGATAACTGATGGTTATGGTTGCTACGGTTACCGCCGACGTCCTGTGTTTCAGATGCTGAACCGTGTGCTTCATCACAGACCCTCTTCTTCCTCATGATCAGATGGATTTCAAAAGAAAAGCATGTTACCTTCCTAACACTCTTCCTGGTCTGAGGTGAAAAGTGCTGATTATTGATCCCTGAGTTTCCCTCTTGTCTCAGGCCAGTCCTTCATCTACAGGGTCCTGGTGCTCTGCTGCCCCCTAGTGGTTCTTCCAGTCCAGTTGCCCCCCGTTAAGTGCCTTTAAGGAGATTTGTTGTTGTAGAGCTCATCAGTTACAACTTTTCCTCAGCTGGGTGTTTGTCTTCCCTTTTCTTTGTCTTATTTTGAGGAATTTTGAAGAAAAACAGGAGAAAAAAAAAGGAGAAATCAAAAACGTGAAAAAAATACCAACTTGATTGGTTGCCCTTCTGATCAAGTCAAGGACTGGGCCCTCGCAACCCGATCTGGGAGGGAAGGAGAGAGGAGGAGGAGGAGGAGGAGGAGGAGGAGGAGGAGGAGGAGAGACAGGAAGGGAAAAGAGAGATAAAGTCGGAAAAAGGAGGAAGAAAGGGGGGAAAGAGAAAAGGAGAATCTCATTACCACTCAGTGTAAAACGTGTTCAGGTGGGTGTGGGAGTGTGTGACTTTCAGCACATCTGTGTGTCCACATCTGGATGACGTGTGTGTTACTTTTCACATTTCTCATATGTTGATGAGTCTGCAGACGCCACCAGAGATGATGAACTCTGACCCCTGACAGAAACAACATGTGGTCCTGTATCTGTACGTCCTGTCTGGATCAGCCAGACCGGATCTGGAGCTGTAGACCAGATCCAGATCCATGCGACCAATAAGACCATCTAAAGCAAAGCTGCACCACCACCTCCTCAGACCTGAGTCCACTCCTCTGTTTCCTACCTACCTTCCTATCCTACCCACCTATCCTAGCTTCAGAGACAGGAGGAGCAGGGAGTCCTCAAACAGCTGGTCTGGCCCCTAGTCCTTTATTTTAAAGGCTCCTCACTTTACTTTTAGAGCCTTAAACTGTCACACAGTTTGTCTGACCTTGTTGTGTTGACAGTGTCAACCCTCTATGACGTCACCATCGTCTGCGAGCTGCTGCTTTAAAGCCTCCAGTTTGTAATTTGGCTGTCGGCCATCTTGGTTTTTAGAAACCAGAAGAAACCACATTTGGAGGAGAAGGTGGAGCTGAGGAGGAGTGAGGGGTGGAGCTGACCTGCTCTGTACTCTATCCTGATTGGGTGGGACAGTCTGTCAGTCACATGGAAGCCAAACAGCCACTGAGGAAAGTGTGGCCGTACAGGAAACAGGAGTCAGGTCTAAGGTTTGTTCATACATTAAAACCTTTAGTAAAGAGGTGACATTGTCCTGATGTGACCCACAGATGAACCTGCGTCTGTGAGGAAGCAAGAAAAGCCTCAGAGCAGCTAAGGAACCTGAGGAAAGATGGGGCCGAGGAAGAGGAAGAGGAAGAGGAGGGGAAATATAAGAGCCAGGAAGCTTCCCACTGAGTTTAGACGCAAGCAAGAGGAGAGTTAGTGATCAGGGCCAGAAGAGAGGAGGAGAGGCAGCAGAAGCACTTCCTGTTAAAGCTGCTGTCGACCTCCTCACACAGGAAAGCAGCAGAAGGTGACTCAGACTGTGAGGGACCAGTGAAGACCTGGTCCACAACCGCCTCACAGGAAACACTGACACTGACCTGAAGAACTGTGGAACTCAACAGATCCCTTTGTTTCATTGTCAGAGTCTGATGGAGGTTTAAAGGAGGAGAGCTCGTCCCGTCATGTGATGCTCTCACCTGACTTGACGCTGCAGTGGATGTGGGCTTTGGACTCGTAGTAGACCCAGTCGAACCCGGCCTCCACCGCCAGTCGTGCCAGCATGGCGTACTTGTTCCTGTCCCGGTCCGAGGTGGTGATGTCCACGGCCCGGCCCTCGTAGTGCAGCGACTCCTCAGAGTGGTGCCCGTCCTCGTCCCAGCCCTCAGTGACCCGCAGCCGGACCCCGGGCCAGAGGTTCATCACGGAGATGGCCAGAGAGTTCAGCTTGTCTTTGCAGCGCTGCACAGAGGAGACACAGACACTCAACACTGTTTCCTGCTGTTTGACATGTGTGATGTCACAGTTGAAGCCCCGCCCTCCACTGCTGCACAGCTTCAACCAATTCAGAGACGACTGGACTCAGGCTCTTAACAAAGACTCATTCTGCCTGCATCAGACTCCCCGTCACCCCCGTCACCCCCATCAGCCCTCCCCCCTTGTCTGTGGCTTCAGCTTTCCCACAATGCACCCCTGCTGCCCCAGCTCGGCCTGATGTTTGCTCTCTGTGGCGAGCGGAGGGAGCCAGGAGGCTATGTTGGGGATGGAGGGGGAGTTGAGGGGGTGAAGGGGGGACTGTGAGGTTACAGGGTGGTGGGGGTGATGGGGGTGGCAGCTACATGAACAAGAGGTCCTCAGCGTCCCTCTAAACCTGGAGTCTGGTCAGGGTGAGCAAACAGAAGGTGAGAGGGCCCATTGAGGGACTCCTTCACCTCCCTCCTGCCCCGGCTGACGCAAATAAATCCTCCAGTCTGCCCCCACCCTTTATCTGATCCACACCCAGGCTGCATTGTCAGGGAACCTGGGGGGGGCAGTCTCTCAGGTAATGGGGGCAGTGGGGCAGTATCTCAGGTGACCCTGCAGGAAATACACTATAATTTAATGGTAAACAATGTGAGGAGGACGTCCTTTCAAATTAAAACTCATATAACAAACAGGTATCAGATACAAATCAGATCAGTCCAACAGGATGAAGAGGTCAGAGACTGAACAGCTGAGTTTTTGGACCAGAACCTGAAGGGATGAGGACTGAGGGCTCAGACCTGTCACTGGGTCTCAGATGGACCTTTTGCATGAATCTAAAGAGATGATGAGCCCAGATGTTTCGAGCCAGCTGCAGATATGGACATCTGACCCCTGCAGGGGTCAGACAGGCAGAGAATCAGTGAGGTTGTTAAACTCTGATTAAATCCAGGTTGTGTAACTGCAGCAGCTCTGAATACACGTCTCAGTGATGCAGCGTTTCCTGAATCTGTCCCTGTTCAGACTGAAAACTGGGATTAAACCCTATAAATGTCTTTTTCCGTGTTGGCTGTGATAAGAATAGCTCGCGGCTCGTGGCCACAGATGCCTTTTCACAGTCTTCACTGTGGGTTTTAACGTCTTATGTTTTCTCTCTGCGGTCACAGCAGCGACTTGGACTTCATAAATCAGACGATAGATTTTGTTGGTTTTCCTTTCAAGGTATACAGATCGACGGGGGGGTGGAGGGGCAGGGGGCAGGGCAGGGGGGGCTGTAGGAGCGGTTTCTGCACTAAACCGCTGGCTGCACAAACATTGGACGCGCAGCCTGACAACACGCGCCTTTGCACCTTGGCGCTGCAAAAAGTGTCCGCGCTTCATGCAGCTCGTTTCCCTCAAACGCAGCAGCAACATCTGTAAAAGCCAAAGCTGTGGTGCCTTCACGCGTCTCTTGTCTGCCTTTTATTTAATGCTGAGTTCAGTGATCCGCCTCGTTTGGGGCAAATCTTCCTGCATGAAATGAGGGTTGGACAAAAAGAATCGTGCACCTTTTCTGTTCAGTGCGTGTGCACTGAAATCAAACGCATTCAGGTCGGAGTTGGATGTGAGGAGACTTTTTGCAGCGTCCTCGCCCCTGAACAGTCGCGTCTGTTTGCAGCGCAGCGCCCGGGAAAAGGCGAATAAAAACTAAGGAGGGAAAAAGTCTGTATAATTAAGGCTTCGACACAAGTGAAGCGGGCTATTTTTGCACATGCGCTGCGAAAACAAACAAAAAAGTAACACGGAACAGCAGAAGACAAACAGGAGGCTGTCTCCTGCGGCTTGGAGCCCATAAATTGTGCGCAGGTCAGCGCCGTTGACGCGCAGCGGGCTCGAGGCGCGCGCTGCAAAAAGACGTCCTGTTTGGATAAAGACACGTCTGGGTTTCTGATTTAAAGGTTCGATTCCCCCCCCTGCACTTTGAGGAGCGATGCTCTGCTCAGTGTGGAAACTCCCCGAGGAGGAAGAACACCAGTCTAATGAAGTCGGGGGGGGGGGGGGTTGGAAGTTAAAGGTCTGGAGTCTTTTATTTCCATCCTGATCTGCAGATGTTGCCTCGTGCGTTGACGGGCCCGTGTCTCCTCTTTGCCACTGGCCCCCAGCTCCAGGCCGGAGCGCGCGCTTCACTCCCCACGTGGGTCTGTGGACATAAACGCTGCCGCTCGGGAGGAAGCCCGCGGTCACAAGAGCCAGATATAAATACTTTATTCCTGGGGAAATTGGGAGTCAAATAAATTCCACCCGGGGCCACATCAATGACGGTGTCGTAAAAATTTTTGACAGTCCAAAAGGCGACTGTTAACTCAGGCCAGTCGGGCTAAAAACCAAAACGGTCAACATCAGGACACGCTTGACCCGGGCTCTGACTAAATACGACTTTTGGCTGTTTTTCCACCAAAAAACATGATGTGAAACAGAGGACATAGTGTTTTAATGAAGAGCGACCGCTTTTCCAGACACTTTCAGACGCGGGGTTGCCCTCTTTTACGCACGAGCTGCCCACAGTGAACCTCGAGCTCCATGTGGCGCAGGAGCAGAGCTGTGATTCAGACCGGGCTCCGGGGCCCCGGGGCTCCGAGGCTCCATGGCCCCGGGGCTCCGAGGCTCCATGGCCCCGGGGCTCCATGGCCCCGGGGCTCCGGGGTTCCGAGGCTCCATGGCCCCGGGGCTCCGGGGCTCCGAGGCTCCATGGCCCCGGGGCTCCGAGACTCCTATTTCACAGGGGAAAATGTCTTCAAATGAAGTAAAACTGACCCATTTTCCCTCTGAGCAGCTCAGAAATCTTTCCCCTCTAAAGTAGATGTTGTGGACTCGCTGTGAAAGGTGCGTTTTGTTTGTGAGCAGTGATTTTTTTGCAATGAGGAGTTGAGTCAACAAGAAATGCGGAAAAAGATAAAAGCTACCACGCGTTTAAAGTCTGAGCAAAGTGCAGCAGGTACACAGAGCTGAAGGAACTACGGCAGCCGGGGGGTTACCTGTGTCATCATGCGGTCTGCACCTGTGTTCTCCTCATCCTTGAAGATGATGTCGGGGTTGTAGTTGGGGGTGAGCTCCTTGAAGCGCTCAGAGTTCCGGGTTATTTTCCCTTCGTACCTCCCGCTGGCCCCTAAAGTCTTCTCGGCCACGTTGGGGCTGAACTGCTTGTAGGCGAGGGGCACGAGCTTCCTGGGTGACCGCCTCTTGCCATAGCCTTTACCCGGTCCACAGCCCTCGCTGACCGGTGAGAGGAGGAAGGCGCACCCGGCGAGGCACGTCACCAGCGTCGGGAGCAGCATTCCGCCCCGGGGCCGGTGTGTCACTCCCCCGGCGGGTGGCCAAAATGTCACCGCTGTATTTCTCTGGATGTGGCCCCTCGCGTGGGCTCCCCTTGGTGACTTTAAAGCGGACGTAACAGAGCAGGACTCATCCCCGAGTCCTCAAAAGTCGCCATTCCCGGCGCGTAAAAGTGGCCAGTGCGCCGCTGGAGACGAGCTGGAAAGACCTGAACCTGTCCTCTGCTGCTGACACTCTCCTGCCCCGAGTGCACGCGGAGGCAGGGGCATAAATAGGCGAGGTGAGTTTATCTTGGCAGGCAGGTTCAAAGCGGCCTGTCTGTGTCGGAGCAGTGAGAAACGGGCTACAGACAGACACGGAGGCGCGCGGTGCGTAGGCTGGCTGCGCCTGTTGGGCTCGGCGGTCAAAGGGTGTCCCCGCAGCGGTTTCTGCCTCTCGGGTTTGCTCTCAATGCGTCCCTGTGGCGCAGGGCTGTTGGCAGAAATGGAAATGGAAGATATCCTACTACAGTACAGATGAGGTGCTGCGGGAGAAGAAGAAGACCGCGCCCTGCTGGACCTGCCCTCTGCTCCGTCCTCTCCTCCCATCGGGGTGGCACAGGCCCCGCGGCCGCCTTCATCTGTTTATTGTCAGCTGCGGCTTCAGCCCAGAGGACGGACAAACACCGAGCCACGGAGCTGTCCGGGCTGGCGCGCGCTCACTCTGCCCTTTGGACCCTGGTCTTCAAGGCAACACGCAGGTGCGCACTGAAAGGCCTGCAAAACTTTCTCACCCCCCCTGAAAGATTCAGACCTGAGTGAGTGACATAACAGTCTGTGCTGCGGGTGAGGAATTAAACCTCTGACCATGAACCTTCACCTTTACCTGTTCTCTCATTGTGCTGAAGCCCCAGACTGACAGTAAACCACCTGGAAAACCCCCCAAGGACCCCTCAAGGACCCCTCAAGGCACTGGACCCCACAACTTTAAGAGAGAATCAATCAGTATTATTATGTCCTGAAATATGCCACTTTCCATGACCTGATATTCAATCTCAGCTCCTGACTCCTTTTTCCTACATTTCCCAGAATCCCCTTTCACAATGTGTCTGAATATACTTTCTCATGACTGATTCCAACACTGTTTATCAACATTTACAATATGGCTTTTATTTTATTCACCAAATTTCCAAAAAGTTTCCTGACTCACAATATTCCACTAAGGCCTCATTCAGTCTGTTTACACCAGCTCTGACCAGAGGAACGAGGCTCTACATTCAGGCTCTGCTCCTCAAAAGGTTCCTGCTTCATTCTCTGAATCCTCAAGGAGCTTAAAGGTCCACACGGTCTAAAGGTGGATGTTAAAGGTCCATATGGTCTAAAGGTAGATGTTAAAGGTCCATACGGTCTAAAGGTAGATGTTAAAGGTCCATACAGTCTAAAGGTAGATGTTAAAGGTCCATACGGTCTAAAGGATAATTTGTCCTTATTGTCCTGGTTATTGTCGCCATATTAAAGTGTATCAACGGCTGGTGGTATCAGCTTTAAATTCAAGGAATTGTGAATGGAGTTTGGTTTAACAGGATCTTTGCCGAGTTCTTTCAGAGAACTAGTGAAAGTGTGAGATATTAGAGATTCTGTTCATCAATATCTCAAATGTGCTGATTGAAGATTTCATCCATATCGACCACTCATCCTGGAGATGCTGAAAATAACTGATGAGACATCTCTTTGTGAGCAGAGGAGACTAAAAATACATGAGCAGACAATCACATTAGAGCTGAAAAGTGGAGCAGCTGCTGTGTTTTTGTGTTGAAGATGTTTATGGTGACGCTCGGTGCCGAGGCTCAGCTGTGGATAACGGAGCAGCTCACGAAAGGTCCGGTTTCAGAGGTTGGTCACCCCACACGCAGCCGCTGAGCTGATGTCATACCCTCCATCACAGGAGGCCAAGCAGGGGTCTGAGGACCACCGGGGGCCATCACAGGGGTTTTTCATGGACTCAAAGCAAAAAAATTATACATTTCTGTTCTTTCTTTCACAAGGATTCAGGACAAAAAGATAAAGTATGTGAGTAAAGTATAAAAATAATCAATAGGTCAGTCAATCAGAGGCTCAGATCCTCTCTTCTGATTGAAGATTTTATCCATATCTTTATAATCAAAGACAACATGGAGGTCCACCTTTAGACCGTATGGACGTTTAAGAATTAAAAATCAAACACTCCCTTCTTTTTGAGGAGCATGATTAACAGGAAATTCACTACATTAATGACTAAAAACTCTAAATATTTTCTTGTGTGATTCATCTCACACAAAAACACTTTGGACTAACACTGACATTTCCCCTAAGACTTCAATAGCATTCCCCAGAGGCTACAACACCTTGAGTCAACATCTCACTGTGCTCTGAAAAAGGCAGAGAGCTGCTCTATCGACCACTGTCACATTATTGTCTGTCTGTCGGGGCTCGGCCAGAAACAGCCGACTTCATAGCCTTTTCTAAACACAGGAGAATTAAAACAAAAACAACAAAAGAAATAAAAACTGAAAGATCTGGAGCTTCTGCATGAAGAGAAAACATTGTCTTGGTTCTGAATTTGATCAAGGTGAAAGTTACTGATAAGTTTTTAAATAGCTAAAATACACATTTACATTTTCTGTAAGTAGTTTTGTGAATAATGCACAAAAAAGACATTAAACTCATATTTACAACTTTAATCAACAGCGTGTTTGAATTTTAGAGAATACCCAAAAATCTACATTTTACATAAAAACTTGATTCTTCAATAACATAAAAACACCATCAATTCCCAGTTTAATGACTGAATATTTTAAATATTGAGTGACAGCAGTTTAAGATAAAACCAGGCCTCATGACACAGATCACATTATTAAAAACAGACAAAATGCATTTATTTAGTTCAATATTTCATCTAAAATCATATGATCAAATCTAAGCTAAATTAAAACCAGATGAACGACCTCGAAATATAAAAGTGAAGACGTTCAAAAGGAAGAAATGGTTTTAAAGGCAAACCCGTTTTCTGTGTGTGTGTGTGTGTGTCCTACTGCGCCGGCTCATCTGAACAGTCCAACTTTCTTCTTCTCTTCTTTTTTCTTCTTCTTTGGTTTGGAGGACGGTTGCTCTGCAGCGTCGGACGTGACGGGCAGAGACTGTGGAGAGGACGGATTTCATACTTTTTATTTATTTGTAAAATAATACTTTGTTTTAGCTTGTGTTTTTAAGATAAATGTGAATGAAGCTGACGTCTTCTTCCTGTCCCACCTCTTGGACTGCGGCTCTGTCGGCCATCTTGGTTTGACTGGCGTCCGTCTGTCCGTTGTGGCTCTGCTGTCTGTCCCTATCAGCCGCGTCACTGCTGACTGACCCAACACCTGAAGGACGAGGACAGGTCATTAACCACGACACTGATCTGGTGCTGACGTGGTCTGCTCTCATTTTAAATAGAAATCGTTTTTTTTCCTCCCATATTTATGTGACATGTTACATCTCTGAAAAGGCCCAAGCTTGAAAACACTGAGCTTCCTCCATGTTGAACCACATCACCTGAAGACGGGAGGACGTCCAGCTCCTGTGTGGCGGCCGGCCGCTGCTCCTGCTCCTCCTCCTCGACAGAGCGCTCCTCCAACAGTTTGCGTTTTCGTGCGCGTGTGTTTCCGTGAGCGATGATGGCGGCGTACAGGTGCTGCAGGTCGGCGTTGAAGCCCAGAGCGTCCGGCTGCTCAGAGCAGAACACAGGAAGAGCCTGATGGGAGGAGACACAGGAGAAAACAGTGATGTGAAAGTGAAATCAGTTCAGTCTCATCCTCCAGACGCTGCATCACTGTCGACTCCCATTTCAAAGGCTCCTTCACATGTGGAGCACAAATGTCTCCTCCTTGGGAAACGAGAGCTGCATCAGGTGGATCCAAATTATCCCAAGATTCATTTCCTGTCAGGAACATTATATAATATGACACCAACTCAGAGCCACAGAGCCTCTGCCACGCTGGTGATGCAATTCAATTCAGCCTTCATGGTCAACAAAGGTTATGCCGGACCAGAACTTCATAGACCAGGTCCTCTGAAGGATGTGGCCCCTGAGCTGGGACACAGCTCAGGTCTGATGGTCTGACTGTGTTTATTGACCAGATTTCATAATAACCAGTAGAAACCACATCTTAAAGATGTCGTCAGGGATCGGTTCATATTTTTAGCCCGTGTGATGAAACTCTGCATCATTTTTAGGTCTGAATCTGAATTTTACGACACTAGAACTGCACAATTAATCAAAATGCAACTGAAAACATACAACATGGCCAAGTTCAACATTCAAACCACAGGAGCTGCACCATGAGCTGCAATCACTCCAATCTGATTTCTTTGGCATGTCCTGCAGCCCCATGAGACACAAGTTGATCAGCTGTGTTAATATCAGCTGCTTGTTCTCCTGGGTCCTGCAGACGTTCCCTCCCTGTTCAGTTGTTACCTGAACTTACGTTAATCTGTTCAGCTCTGCTGCCCATAAATAAAGAGAGAGAATGAGACGAAGTGAAAACATGAGTTGAAGTTCCCTTGGTGCCTTTGGGGATGTTTGTTTTACGGCCCTGCAGCAGGAGTCACATGTCTGAGGTGTGATGCAGGGTGTGCTGGGGCTGCGATAAGCCTCTAATCAAAGCTGCATTATTGGCACAGCCGACCACAGGTAGAGCAGGAACAACTGAAACACACACACAGACACACACCAAACCAGCCCCGTCTAACCACGAGCTTGACAGATAAGGGTGCGTGTAAACTCATGCGACATTATGCGAACACACAGCCGACGCATAGAAAAACACTCACTATTCACTAAATCCTGATTTTTTTTTTTTCCCCGACGGACAAACTCTCCAAATTAGCTCCTCAAATATTGACCGGGAGAAATTGGTGGTCTCCTGCTCGCTGTCAGGGCAGAGGGGCTCCTAAACACACTTTGGTCAGGGTTCGAGGTTTCGCATTGATTTATTTTCGTTATTTGTTTGTTTAAATATCGTAAAAATAAATGTATGCTCTGGTGAGGCTTCGTTCTGCTTTGGGCACAGAGAAACCAATGTGCTGAGGGGAGAGAAAGCAGCAGAAAGCCGATCCTTATTCTCTCTTTATTCACCCCCCCTTTCTGTCAGTGACCCCCCTCCTTCTCTGGCCATCAACCAGCTCGCTTCACATTATTTGATCTGAAATGTTGAGTTCAATTTGCTCCAAAGTGTTTTATTTGATAGTTTAAAGCCCTTCCTCCATTTTCTCTCTTCTACAGAAGCCCATGATGCGAAATAAAGAAAAAAAATATTAAAATTTTGCTTGATTTCAGGTAAATACTCTAAATCCTGCAAGGTTTGGAGGGTGAGCTAGGGTGGGCGGGGCTTGGGGCGGGTGACTGCTTTGTTGTGACATCACCAAGTTCCAGAAATCACAAAACAGCTGGTTTTAAGGCTCAGTTTCTGAAAACAGGCTGTGAGCATTTCTCTGTGACTGAGACCTTTGATACTTTCACTGTATTAATATAGAACCTAGACCTGCTTTATAATCAAAGACCACATGGAGGTCTACCTTTAGACCGTATGGACCTTTAACATCTACCTTTAGACTGTATGGACCTTTAACATCTACCTTTAGACCGTATGGACCTTTAACATCTACCTTTAGACCGTATGGACCTTTAACAT
>JANJOY010001786.1:0-11901 GCA_038496675.1 Rachycentron canadum
TTATTATTATTATTATTATTATTGTTATTATTATTGTGCAGACACAGCTCAACCTCTCGTTTCCTGACCTCTGACCTGGGGACAGTTGTAGTTCACCTTGAGCTGAAGGGCAAACGGTGAAAACACATCAGTTCTGAAGCTGCTGAATGAAAAATGACCGTTTTGATTTATTTATACGTCTGAATGACGAGGATTTACAGCTGGAGAGGATCTGAGAGAAGAGCTGACAGTGAAAAAGCTCCAACAGCTGATTGAGTCAAATAAAACCTGAATAATTTGTACAGAGTTTTGTTTGGAGGCTTGCGTTTGCAGTCAGGCGCTAACAAAGAGCGCCGCATAATAAATGGAACTTTAATGTGTTTTTCCTCCACAAGGTCAGCAGAAGTGACGGGTGAAAGGCAGCGAGGGGGTGTAGTGTTGGAGTGATTGGGGGTGGGGTGTATGTGTGTGAGCAGGGGGCATTAAAACCCCCCAGTTATGTAAATGTTTGTTGAGGTTAAAACAGCTACATGTACAAGCTAATGCTTTTTTCCCCAGTTTTTGTGACTGCACGTGAATGCAGCAGGCGGCAGAAAGCTTGGATGAAAGGAAGGGAGCCTGCCTGTGAGATGCTTTGTTGTCTCCATGGCAACAGGCTTTTAAGGTTCATGGGTGTTGTAGTGTAAAGAGCCTGGACCAGACTTCATGTGAAAAAGACAAGATTTAACATAAATGAGTTTTTAAGAGTTTCTAGAGATGGGGACTTAGTTTTGGTTCCAGTTTGGCTTCTTGGTGGATTAATAAGACCAGTATCTTCATACGCCATGTAGGCAAAAGTAGGTGGATACCCCTCTCCCCTTTGACTCCTAAAGGCCCCTCAGTTCCTGTGAAGGAACATGTTGATGCTGGCATGTGGATCTGGATCCTTCCAGTAATTTACAGATACAATTTAGAAAAATTACTTTTCGAAACTACGTTTGTAACTAAGTTCCAGGAAATGATCTGGAAATTATAATACGTCCATTTTTTAGCTTGGATAATTTCCAGCAAATGAAAAGATGTAGAAATCAAACTATTGGTCTTTTTTTGTTTCATCACAGAAGTTAATCAGCAGCTGTGTCCTTCAGTAAAACAGCTCTGATCTTGTCCAGAGGTGACTTCAGTCCTCACCTGCTGATCAGCTCATTATTACAAAGACGTTTCCTCTCTGACTCTGTGCTGTGCGACCTCTGTGGGGCTGATTACTCCTCTGTCCAGACGTCTTCCCTGCCCTCTGACATACACTGTGTTTACATGTCGTCTGCCCGGGACGCTGCTGCTGTCTTCACACGTGTGTGGAAATCTAAACGCCGCTCTGAAAAACTAATGAGAGCGGTCGAACTGGCTCCGTGAGGCGAGCTGCTGCTCTCTGCGGCGATGAGTTTTATTTTAAAGGCTGACATTTTAGCTACCTCTGTAAATGTTTTCAAATTAATTTCCCATTATTGCCTTGCTTATCGGGGACTGCAGAGACGTAAACAAAGATGCGGACAAACGCTGAAAAGCAATTAAAAATAAATGGGGTTTGGACAGAAGTGCCCCAGAGAAAGAGATAAAGGCAGAAACCGTATGGAGGCTGGTCGCTGCAGCCCAGTCAGAGCCACCGCCACCACTGCTTCACTTTTATTTTTTATTTTGTCACAACTGTTGTTGCTGCTGTGGATGTCTTTTTGGGCGCCGTCCTGGGGCATCATCACACTAAACGGCTAAATTAACCCAGTTATTTGGAGCGAGCTGAAGTGGCGCTGCTGCCTGCAGGCGCTGTTATTTCTGAGCACTGTATATCCATATTGTGTGTCCACAGCTTCTGGTCATAAGTGTGTGTTTCTGTGTGTGTCTGTGTGTGTGTGTTGACTACACATTACTCAACGGTCAGCTGAATCTGTGCCTGGAAAGGCAGAGTGATTACTGTGCAGCTTTGCTTAATGAAAAATAATGACTTGCTTTGCAGAGTTTTTTCTGTTTGTTCTCTACCTGAGCTCCGTGTCAAAGGGCCACTTCAGAAATGAAAAGAAAAGCCTTGGCACAGTTTGTTCTCCCCCTTCGTGGAAGAGGCACCATAGTTCTTAAATGAAGGCTAGTTTCCGTAGCAACATGCCAAATATAACAAGGCTTGTACTCGCATAAAAATAAAGACACGGGGACGCAGACGTGCAGCGCCGACTGGAGCAGGACTGCAGGCCTGATCTCACTCTCTGATGCTATTCACTCTGTTTTCAACATGTAATTCAAATGAATGCTAATGTGTGGACGCTCGCCTGCAGCTCCAGGCTGCTACAAACACGCTCACAGTGACTTTGTTATCCCAGCAGACAGGATGCAGGTCTATTTTCCCGCTCTTTTATCTGCTCTGAGGAGGAGAACAGGAACCGTTTTCACCTCAGATGCTGCTGAGCAGTGATAATAATCATGACGACAAACACTAGTTATTCAGCACCTTTCAGACTCGACGTGCTCCACATTTCCACATGAAGGAAGCTACGCAGGAAACAGCAGCTCAACATCGGCCTCGAAAATAACAAGCTTTTAATTTGGCTCCTGAAGTGATGGGAACTTGTTTCCCCCTCAGATGATTTTAAAGGAGTTTTGAGTTTTCATAAACTGTAGCATGCTAACTAGCTAGCCCTGGCCCATCCTGTCCTGTCACTTTCTGATCTTATAAAGACGACGACGGTCAAGAAACAAACCACGTTCTGGGGCAGAAAAAAACTTAAAAATAGCCCCTTTAACAAAGTTCTGGGACCTTGAAGAAGACCAGTACTAGAGGATTGGAATAGGTTCAGTATCCTGGGGTCAGGTCATTTAACCCTTGACCTCTGAACTGGACAGGAAGTTGACATGTGGAGGTTCTGTGGCACTTGAATGTTCCTGTTTAGGAACCTGTTTAGCTTCTGATGGTTCCAGTTTGTAAAGTAAACTGGATCACACAAAAGGAACAAATTGAAGACATTGTTGTTGGCTTAGCTCACAGTTAGCTTAGCTTACTGTTAGCTAGCTGTACTGTTAGCTTAGCAATATTGGTTATGGCATTCTCCATTGTTTTCTTAAACCTTTGTGCAACCTTTGGTTTTAATGCATCTGTTTGGTTAAATTGACAGTTTTCTGGATGGAGTTTGTTCTTAGTCTGTGTTTAGCTGCTGACCACGACTGTTCAGTGGCTCTCACATCTAATAAGAACAACAAAATGTGGACAGAGCAGATGAACGGTTCAGATGTGGCTCTGATTGTAGATTTTCTGACCCTGAGTTAATTATTTGACCATTTGCATGATTTAGCTGTGCACAGCTCCCAGTGTGATCGGTGTGCAGTGTTTGTCTGAACTAATAGAAGATTTGACCTTTCCACTGCTTTTTCTGTGTCGGTTTAATGTCAAGGAACGTTCAAGTCCCAGCTAAAATTAGACTGTGCTGCAGCAGCGGCTGGTTTGAGCCTCTGTACGAACACAGTTAAAGAAATCCTGTGACAGACAAACTGAAAACAGGCTGCGGCTGAGTCAGATGCTTTCTACTGTGGAGTGTGGAGCCTGTGGAACATTATGTACTGGAACATTACACAGAAATGATCAAAGCCTGAAGGAATTACTCTTATTAGGAAACTGAACATGAAGTACAAAGGCCTGAATTCAGAGACGACCAGGCTCAGGATGAACGTGTGTATAGACTCTGTTGAACAGCAGCTGTAGACGCTGCTCTGTTGACCCCAGTGACTGATTCTCCAGCATCTTACAGGAAGAAATGTCGTGGAAGAGGCGTGTGATCATGTGACAGGAGGAGGAGGCCTTGAGTCCACTCCCTTTAACCCGTCACACGCCTCCATGTTTGTGCACAGGCCTGAAATAAAACGGTCTCAGTCCAGTTTACTGGGACCAGAACAGGCGGAAAACCCGACTGTTGTCGTCTCTAGAGCCACGACAACAGTGAGGCAGAAAGAGGAAATGGTCTTGTTCTCATAGAAGCAGCAAATGCATGATATGGACTGAGGCTCCACAGGGTCCATAGGGTCCATAGGGTCTGTATTACTAACCCTTTTAAGCCCACAGAACTAAAAATCACAACTTTAGAAGGAAAAACACAAAGAGATGAAGAAACAGAGAAGACTTGTGGCTCTGAAAGGGTTAAACAGGAAGTTGTGACCTGATCTAATCAGCTGATCTGATCTCACCTGAGCCTGAAAAGGCAATTTGTGGCGTGAGAGCATGGAGACGGACTGAGACGCCACCGGTCTGGAGCAGAAATGAATGACACCGTGTTGTCTGCGGCTCCCAGGGGCCACACCATGCCTGCAGCTCTGCCGACTCAATCATCTTCTCCACAGTGACCTGTTAGAGCCGCGGCGTGATAGGCTCATCCACTAAAAAACTCCAACGCTCCATGAAAGATGGTGGAAAGCTCTGATTTCAGAGTCTTCAAAGAAGGTGAAAGGTTTTAAAAAGAGGTTTCTGTTCCCTGCTGCTGTTTCATGAGATTTACATGTTTCCATAAAAATTGTTCAAATGACATTGAAAGTTTCTAAGAGTTCTGGTAAATGATGGACTGGTCGTCACATGGAGGAAAAACTGGTGGAGAATCTGCTCTTTATCGCTGCCCTAAGTAAAAAGGCTTGTTCTCCTAATATTGGCTGAGCAGCAGCTGAATGGAGCTGCTTCTTTTAATGAACATGTAGAGACAGTGTCCACAGACGTCTTCGTGATGCTCCAACAGTCATTTTCACTGTAACTAAGTGACTGTTTCTCCTGGTGGAGCTGTGAATATGAGAGAGCCACACCTCTAATTGAACACTGACATGTCAGAGCATGTTTCAGCCTCGTGCTGCTGTCACACTGGGGACCAGGCCTCCACCAGGCCTCCACCAGGCCTCCACCTCGGCCCCCCCGCCCTCCGCCTCACCTCCTTCAGTCCTCAGACAGTCCCTATCATTGGCCTCTGAGACACCAGGGTCCAAGTAACCATGAACATAAAGATATAAACATGTTTATCTTCCTGAGAGCAAGATATCTCAGTCAATCTGGGCCAGAGGGGTTGTTATCTAGCCACTCATGGTCTCCAGAAGCTGAATCTAAAGGTTTGTGGTACTATTCAGATTTTTCCTCTTATCTCATCATTGAGCCTGAATTTTACATTTTTCGTCAATATGTGGTTTTATTTCATTATCAGTGCATCAGTGAAAATGACTGCATGTTCCCGGGAGGATACACCTCCACCATAAACCATATTTTTCCTTTTCAAAACACTTGATGAGATGAATTGTGCTCGTTACTGTTGTTCTGACCATATTAGAGTTAAACTCTGCGACCTGTGAGTGTGACCTTCAGGTGTAATCGTTCTGTAAAGTTACCGACCACAGACACGTTTTTTTCAGACGTTTGTTGGGAGCTGAATTCTGGGAGGAAGGCGATGGAGGCAGCTGGGCAGGTGGTCGCCGTTTCCCACGAGGCTCCACGGTTGCAGCTTTTGAGAGATGAAGCCCGTCAGAGTTAGCCAAACATCGCTAATGCTCTCCCCAGAAAGCTTCCCCGTCCAAATGCTAACAAGAACTCAGAAGCCGTCTGTGTTTGTGTGCATTTTGAACAGATGCTCTGGCTGTAAATATATTGGGGGGGGGTTGATGCCATTTGTTTTCATTTTGTTGCGTTCAGGGGAAGGGGGAGGAGAGGAAACAGTCATGATGCAGTTTACGGCAGATCCAGTCCCTCCTTCCTCTGTGAACCGATCTTTATCTTGTGTCCTGAAAACCAAATATTTGTGTTTTAGAAACGAAGGACAAATCCACACAAACACAGTAGAGCTGCCATTTTCAGTTTGGTCTGCATTGGTGCTTCATGGAGAAACTGTGCACAGCCCCTCAGGTTTATGATCTGAGGGATGTATATCTACATCTATATATCTATATCTATAGCTATTATTTTGACTGAAATCTACTCTTAGAGGTCTGTACAACACCAGAACAAATAACCCAGAGTTTAGACCTCAGAGAAATTCAAAATATTGAGCATGCACTGGTTTAATTCATGTGTTATTCTCATTTTATGAGAGGATTCATTAATATAGTTCTTAAAGGTCCATACGGTCTAAAGGTAGATGTTAAAGGTCCATACAGTCTAAAGGTAGATGTTAAAGGTCCATACAGTCTAAAGGTAGATGTTAAAGGTCCATACGGTCTAAAGGTAGATGTTAAAGGTCCATACAGTCTAAAGGTAGATGTTAAAGGTCCATACAGTCTAAAGGTAGATGTTAAAGGTCCATACAGTCTAAAGGTAGACCTCCATGTGGTCTCAGTCACAGAGAAATGTTCACAGCCTGGATTTAGAAACTGAGCCTTAAAACCAGCCTCAGGACTAATGGAACTTTGTGATGTCACAACAAAACAGTTACCGCCGAGTGTTTACCTGAAATCTGGTATATTTTTAGTATCACTCAGAAAACAGTCAGCGAATCAGAAGAGAGGATCAAAGCCTCTCTTGTTGCTCAGTGTCCTGAAGCCCCTCCCCTTTGTATCGTCAGGTGGTCTCCTGGACAGACAGGAAGTAGTAACACACAGTAAAGTGTCGAACAGGTGAGAAACTCTGTGTCTCTCTCTTTGATGTCCCTCAACTCCTGAGTGCAGCTGATTTTGAAAACTATCAGCGCCCTTCTTATAAATTTCCCCAGTGTGAAAAGCAATGCATACAGAATGAATCCGGCTGTATTTATCTGTCCGACTGCCCCCCCCCCACCCCCCCACCAGGGATGTAAAGAAACGACGGTCCAGGCTGAGCTCCTCTGCTCCCCTGATGTTTCCTGCAGCGTCCTTCAGATTACTGACGACAAATAGACGCAGCTCTTCCTCTGTCAGCTGGTACGCCGACTTGGCGTCCCGCCCCCCGGGGGTTGGCTGGTGTTTGTTAAAGTGCAGGGTGGGTGAGGATGGGGGTGAACTGCAGCAGGAAGTTTGGAGGTGGGGGATCAACTGCTGATAAATCATGAAACAAAACTGACCTTGACACAGTTCAGTGCTCCAGCTGGATCTGGTTCTGGATCAGGATCTGGTTCTGGATGAGGCAGATAAAAACACTGATGATTGTGTTTCTGTTTTCATCCGTCCTCAGGAAACACGTTGTTGTTGTTGTCTTTTGCCTCGTCTATATTGTGAAGCAGCTTGGATTTGTCAGTTGTGTAACTGTGTGACTGAGCTGTGCACTTGTTGTGATGTGATCAGAGTTTTTATCAACCCCCCTGACGTCACCATCGTCTGTGAGCTGCTGTTTAAAGCCTCCAGCTTGTCATTTGTCTGTCGGCCATCTTGGTTTTTGAAACCAGTAGAAACCATCTTTGGAGGAGAAGGTGGAGCTGAGGAGGAGTGAGGGGTGGAGCTGACCTGCTCTGTCCTCTATCCTGATTGGGTGGTACAGTCTGTCGATCACACAGTAGCCACGCCCCCTAATTCATCCCCTCCTTTCTGGTCTATTTTCCTCTAAATGGACCATCATTTAAAAGATGAACATCATGTTGTATTGAAGACTTGAAACTAGAGACTGAGACCATAAACTCATTAGGAAAACGTTTACTGAGCTAATAAATCAAGGAGAAGTAGGGACATTTTCCCATAGACTTCAATACAATCTGACTTCTTTAACAACCAGTGGAGTCGCCCCCTGATGGTCATTAGAGAGATGAAGGTTTAAGGCTCTTCAGACCAGAGTCCAGGTCCAGGTCCAGGTCCAGGTCCAGGTCTATAGAGAGTCAGTTTCCAACATGTTGATTCTGTTTTCTTTAAAGTCACATGATCTGACTCACTTCTTCTTCTCTCTCCTACAGAACCAGACGTTGTGCAAAGGCCTCAATGAACTTCAGAATGGACAGGTAGGACAGACACACACCGACTGTTACTGTGACAGATGTGCTGAGTGTGTGATGTGACATCTGGACTGGTCTCCAGATGTGGAGGCTTTGGTTCTTGGAGCAGAAGCTGAGCTGAGTCGTCTGTAGAGGAGGCTCAGGAGAAGCTGTGATAGGGGGACGTCCTCCGCTCTGTGATTGGCTTCTGTATGAAGCTGAGTTAAGGTCGAGCTGATGGCGAAGATCTGGAAACATTTTTAAAAATGACGGAAGGAAAAAAAACAGAAAAGACTGAATGTGGCTCTGAAAGAGTTCAAAATAAAAACCTCTACACCTGCTAATGTTGGAGGAAAAGGGGAATAACAGGAGGAACTGAGTAGATTTATGTGGTCAGAGGTCAAAGGTCACTAATGATGTTTCATTGTGTGTTTGGAGAAATTCTGTTGTATGACTGAGTCTGGTTGGTTTCAGCTCTGTGTGACACAGCAGAGTGTGTGTGTCTGTGTGTCTGTGTGTCTGTGTGTGTCTGTGTGTGTGTGTCTGTCTGTGTGTGTCTGTCTGTGTGTGTCAGTGTGTGTGTCTGTCTGTGTGTGTCAGTGTGTGTGTCTGTCTGTCTGTGTGTGTGTCTGTGTGTCTGTGTGTGTCTGTGTGTGTGTCTGTGTCAGTGTCTGTCTGTCTGTGTGTGTGTCTGTTTGTCTGTCTGTGTGTGTCAGTGATTGTGTGTCTGTCTGTCAGTGTGTGTCTGTGTGTGTCTGTGTGTGTGTCTGTGTGTGTCAGTGTGTGTCTGTGTGTGTGTCAGTGTCTGTCTGTCTGTGTGTGTGTCTGTTTGTCTGTCTGTCAGTGTGTGTCAGTGTGTGTGTCAGTGTGTGTCTGTGTGTGTCAGTGTGTGTGTCTGTGTGTCTGTCTGTCAGTGTGTCTGTCAGTGTGTGTGTCTGTGTGTGTGTCTGTCTGTCTGTCTGTGTGTGTCTGTGTGTGTCTATGTGTCTGTCTGTCTGTGTGTCTGTGTCTGTCTGTCTGTGTGTGTCTGTCTGTGTGTGTCAGTGTGTGTGTCTGTGTGTGTCAGTGTGTGTGTCTGTGTGTGTCTGTGTGTGTGTCAGTGTCTGTCAGTGTGTGTCTGTGTCTGTGTGTCAGTGTCTGTCAGTGTGTGTCTGTGTGTGTCAGTGTCAGTGTGTGTCAGTGTGTGTCTGTCTGTCAGTGTGTGTCAGTGTGTGTCTGTGTCAGTGTGTGTCTGTGTGTGTCTGTGTCAGTGTGTGTCTGTGTCAGTGTGTGTCAGTGTGTGTCAGTGTGTGTCTGTCAGTGTGTGTCAGTGTGTGTCAGTGTGTGTCTGTGTGTGTCAGTGTCAGTGTGTGTCAGTGTGTGTCAGTGTGTGTCTGTGTCAGTGTGTGTCAGTGTGTCTGTGTGTGTCTGTGTCAGTGTGTGTCTGTGTGTGTCAGTGTGTCTGTATGTGTCAGTGTCAGTCTGTGTGTGTGTGTGTGTGTCTGTGTGTCTGTCAGTGTGTGTCAGTGTGTGTCAGTGTGTGTCAGTGTGTGTCTGTGTGTGTCAGTGTCAGTGTGTGTCAGTGTGTGTCAGTGTCAGTGTGTGTCTGTGTCAGTGTGTGTGTGTCTGTGTGTCCAGTCAGAGTGTTAGTAGAGGGTTGGGTAGTCCCCAGTTCTCACAGCAGAGATGAAAACAGCTGCAGATTCATTAGGTGTCAGTTTAATTTCTGAGCTGTGCTTCATTACGGGCTGTGAGTGGATTGTGCGTCGTGTCGTGGCGGCTCTGTTTCTTCAGGCCTGCACACACTGAGCGCGCTCAGTGCACAAGAGCTCTGGAAAAAAAAACTAATTAAAATGAACTTTGCGCTCTGTGATGGGTGGATAATTGTTGCAAGGCATCGGCGTGTGTAATTGAGGCTGAATTTGTTTTACAGGTTTACCTTGTAAATGGGAACATTTGCATTTTTCCCCTCAGCTGGTTACTGCAGGACTCTCGTCTGTTTGAACGGCGTCCAATCGTTCCAACACGGCGTGACAGTGGGGTTAAAGGTGTTTTCATCAGTTTACTCCTGCTGCCGTTACCGGGTGATTAAAGCTGCGTCTTCGGTCTAAAAATGCTCCTCAGGCTCTTTTCTGGATCAGGGAGGTTTAACCCTGAAGGTCTGGTCCAGTGGTCAGGCAGGTGGGAGGAGGTCAGAGCGTATCCCAGCATGCACCCTGAACTGGTTTGTCACCTGTTATCTCCAGGTTGGACTCCTCTTCATTTTGTTTTTAGAGTCGTGAAGGTGGAGAGTTGTGTCGTTTTTGTTGTATCCTGTGCGTCAGCTGACTGTGATACAGCCTCCGCCCCCTCTCTGCGCGGTCTGGAGCAGAGTCCCGCCCACAGCACCGTCTGATTGGCTGTAACCCCTGACGTGTATCCAATCAACAGTGAGGGCTCCCGTGTGCACAGACTGGAGCTGTGTGTGACGCTTCAACAACAGCAACACAACTGTATGAACAAGTTGATCAAACACAGTGAGAGGCTGTTGCTAACTGCTAAGCTAAGATCAGTTATCAGGCTCAGTGATCAGTGTCTCTGTGGTCACTTCTTTGACCACTTCACACAGAGGTTCTGGTCCAGGGCCCCTGGTCCTTTGGGCCCCTGGTCCCGTCGCCTCCCGGTGCCTGTTTAAAGGACCTGGTCTTCATGAGGCCGTGGATCCTCCACGTCCCAGACTGAGGGACCTCCTGCTGGCAGCAGATTAAATATCGACTCCCGTATTGACCGCAGATCTAATTTGAAGTGATCGTGGATGAGCAGTAATGATGCAGAAGAAGGAGTCGGGGCTTTAATGGCGAGCTGTCGGCCGCTCGTTCAGGGCGCCGTAATTGGCTGGATGGTGGGATCATTGAGTTGAGAGGGAACTGGTTCAGACAGACGTCAGGGTCTGTGTGAGTCGGCTGCTGGGAACAAACCACCTGTATCTTCTGAGCCAAACAGAGGCGGCGCTGCAGCGCGGCTGAAACGGCCCCGCCGCCGTCCACGCCGCCGCCGCCGTCCTCCGGCCTGCAGAGGAAAACTCATCTGCAGAAATGGAGCAACTTTCATTCAGATCCACTCCGTCAATATTTGCTCACTGGCCTCAAACCAAATACACTGATATTGAAAGTCGTCACACTCAGTGAGGCGGGAAGACGAGGAAGAGGAAGATGAGGGAGGAGGAAGCAGCCAGATAAAAAGAGAGAGAGAGAGATGGAGCTCCTCCACCTCCTCCACCAACTCTGATAAGACGCCTCAGTCAGGATTTAAAGGAGTCGGCACCAGAGCTGAAACAAGAAACAGAAACTGATCCAAGTCATTTTTAACTCTAAGAAACTGGACATAGAATAAAACAATTATAAACAACAGAATAAAACAAAACAACAACAAAAAGAAAACAAGACAATAATTCACGAGATCAGCAGGTTAACGTGAAGAGTCTGAAATAAACTGAATCAACCCAAAGAGGGAAGAGACGCACGTGCTCTGAGTTTATTGTAGTGACAGAATAAAGACATTCAGAGATTTAGAGCATTAGAGGCTTTGGAGCTGATTTTTCATCATTACTGCTCCAAAGAATGAGCAGAACTCAGATCAGATAAAGAGAGAAACTTCAAATCAGCTCTAGAACAACACAAACACATGTGTGGAACTTTCTGTGTTGAAGTTTTCTTTGGTTATTCTGGTTTACAGTGTTTTTATCTAGAAAATAAGGAGAAATTCACTGTGTTTTTAGTTTCCTCTTGTTCTCTGAGCTACTATCCCCTATTACAGTGAACAGAGTCTTTACTGAGTCTCAGATATAATGAGCTGAGGTTGAGCTGAGTCTGAAGATGAGGAGACTTGGAGATGTTTTTAAAAATGACGACTTTATAAAGAAAAACACAAAGAGATAAAGGTTTAACATGGTGATGAATTCTAACAGTTTGATCAGCTGGTTCCATTGGACATGTGAGTTCTCTCAGTCTCCACTAGGTGGAGGCTTCTCCTCACTTTGTGTCTGAGCTTGGTCGACTGAGGAAGGAGTGTGTGTGTGTGTGTGTGTGTGTGTGTGTGTGTGTGTGTGTGTGTG
>JANJOY010001805.1:0-10070 GCA_038496675.1 Rachycentron canadum
ATATATATATATATATATATATCTCATTTCCTGTTTCTGATCAGCCTCGCAGGAGAATTCACTGTACAGTATTTCTCCCCTGACCTTTGCCTGTGCAGTCAAACTTTGTGTAAAAACTGGAAATGCAGGAGAGTTAAGACTGTTTCTGATGTCCTTGAAAAAACTCCTGAAGCTATTTTATTTATAACGAATGAGACTGGAATCCCTGAACTCATCCCTTTTTTTCCTCCCTCTCTCTTTTTCCTCTTCTTCTCTTTCTCTGCAGCGCCATCTCTTATCAGTGAGCTGCGAGCAGAGAAGATCGAGCAGAAGAGCATAACTTTGGTGTGGAGGGAGCCCGCCTACCCAAACAGCAGCCGCACTGATTATGAGGTCAAATATTATGAGAAGGTAAATCCATTGTTACATCGTCGTCTGTGTACACTGTCATCACAAGTGAAGACTTATTTCTATATAAGGTGGCACACTTTCCTTTGCCTACTGTTCTCCATTACTAGATAACTGTGGTAAACTTTAAAGGTCCCATATTGTTTATAGAGAGGGTTAGGTCTTGTGAGTATAAATCAGGACTGGGTGCTATATTAATACTGCGAAAGGGCTCAGTCCACAGAGAAATGCACACAGCCTGTATTCAGAAACTGTGCCTTAAAACAGGTTGTCAGGACTTCTGCAACTTTGTGATGTCACAACAAACACTGCTCTCAACCATAGCGCCATCTTGGCTCACCCAGGAACATTAATTATGAAGGATGACAAGCCTAAAGAGTCTCACTGTTTGCGACACATTAAGCTTCATTTTCATACAGATACAAATGCTCAAATATCAATATCATTATCAGCAAGAAATCTCTAGTATAAGTTCCAGGTTGCAGTTGGTATCCTGGCTAAAAGTATACACATTAAAATCATCTTTCTGTTTGCTTTTATTAACATGAGGAATATTCTAATGGTTGTGTTTTTACATACAATTAAGTCATTGTCTTTAACTGCTAGCTATTGAGATATTGTCCAAAGCCGTTATCTGTTTTTTTGTTGCATTTCAAGGTCCTGTGATGTGTAAACCTGCTACGTTTTCTTCTGCTTTCATGGATAACCATTGTAATTTCATCAGCCTTATCATGGTCATTTAACATAGTACTTAGTCAGTCATCGTGGCCGCTCCGTCAACAGTCCTAGTCTTCACAGTAAATCTGTCACGCTCACGCTTCTCCATTTTCATACGCTGCAATTTCTGCCAACGCCAGGTCTTTGTGTTTGGCTGTGTTCACATTCTCACCCATTTTCACACCTCCTTCGCTTCTCTATGTTTCACCGTATTTTACAAAGCCCTATTCCTTACTGTTAAACTCCCACATCCTTAGAAAAAAAAGGGGGGTGGGTGGGCAATTGAGAGGAGGGGGCACGTGAGGACTTGAGAGAAGAGAAAAGATATCAGGAGGTGTGTAGCATGTTTCAGAATGAGATGCTGGTCTGATAACTGAAGGAGGGAAAAGGTTAGAGTAGGGTATTAGGGACAGATGAGGGGAAGATGACTCAATGATAAGACACTTGCAAGAGCACAGTGATAGACAGAAATGAATGAAGTTGCTTTGTGAGACAAGGTGCAGAAGGGAAGTAGGTGAATGGAGAGTGTGAGGGATAGATGGATAATAACTGAGACTGAGATGGGCAAGTTGTTGAAAGGCCATGAAATGAAAAGGCAATACAACCAGAGTCTCTCAAAGCGCATATTAAAGTAGAAAATATGCCTTAGCTTATTCAGTGTAGAATCTTTTTACAATCTTTTTTTAAAATCAAGATTCTGCGCATATACTGACTGACACGATTTAACAGAGGAATTTTAATGTGCTTTTAAGCTGGATCATAATATCATCATTGATGATAATAATGGCCAAGTGTGATGATGACTGATAATGACTGATTATTAGAGTTTATTCATAACTTGATGTGAGAACATGTCATCTGTTAGTGATGCCGCTGTTTTGCTTCATCCTCATCTATTCATATCTCCTATTAGTAACATATTAGCTCAGACCACAGGAGCCATGGCCTCTCTGCCCTTCTGTTTGCTTTATTTTCCTTCTTGTGCAATTCTTTTTCTTGCACATGCAGTGGGGTTCAGAAGTCTGGATTCTTGGACCCAAACATGAATAAAAGAGGAGTCTAAAGCCTAGCTAGCATCTCTATGAGGCTGTATTTATACACTGTGCTTCTTTTCGGCTAAATGCTAACACGCTGCCTTACCTGGAACTCCTACAGCATCAGACACCTTTGTCCGTGTGTTGTAAAGGATTGGGAAACTTACCACCGCAATTATGAATTTCTTTAACTGGTTGCCGCCAAATCGCATCACTGCTCATTAGCATAAAGTTGGACGTCAACTTTTTCTGCCCAATACACGCCACTAACAGGCATATTGCTACTTGTCGCCAAGAGCCGGCGGACTCGTATAGAAATTTACTTCTGGTCAATTTGACATTATTAGTCAGTCTGATTGTACAGTGACTGTCACGATGCTAATTTATCCTGAATCTATAAACCATAGCTACAGATGCCAACCTCATGGCGCCACCAGTAAGGGGACCATCACAGTCATTTCATGGCATTATTTCAGTCTAGACCGAGCCGACAGCGTGACACAGCCTACGGTGTGTGGCCAAAGAAGCAACGAAGATCACACATGCATCTCAAAATCCTCGCAAAGTGTCGTTCTGCAAACATACACACACACACACTCAGGAATATACTGAGGCACTTTAACTCACTTGGTGCCATGATTACCGCTTTTTTCCCCTTTGCATGTAAATCAGGTTTATCGCGAAAGCTGTGATACTTTAAAGAAGCTCGGCTGTAATTGGAGTGGTCCTATTGACATGCGGAGACACAATGAGGGGTGTTTGTTAGGGGGAAAAAAATGGCAGAGATGGGAAATAGATTGCAACGAACAGGCAAAAACAAACAAACTAGAGGAGTAATTATGGTAATGTCTGTGTCATCTACTGTCTGCCCCCACCATGCCCGCTTGTGCCTGAGAGAAACAGATGTGCACTGTCTTTGATTTATTTTCTCAAGACGTCTCTAATGAATAGGTTTATGCTTTTATCACCGTCTGGATTTTGCATTATTGATTTCCAAAATACAGAGATACTAATTTATTGAAAGCCGGTGAAAGAATTCAAGCTCCTCAACTTGGCCTGGAAACTTTGTCCAACTTGTTGAAACTCTGTCTGTCTCTTTGAAACACTGCTACTCTTTCTCAATAAAGGAAGCGTCACCAAAAGCTCTTGATTTGGTTTTAACAAAATGAGTCTCACACGTCCCCCTGCATTACAAGCTGTGTCTGGGAAATGAACAAGGCATCTCGCAAATGGATTCCACCTACTCGTCTCACTCCTCCTCCTGCGTTCTCTCGTTCTTTGTTTTCTCGGTCTCTCACTTCACTTTCTGTCTCCGCAGGAACAAAAGGATCAGAGTTATTCCACTGTGAAGACCGCCGCCACGCGGATCAGTGTCAACAACCTCAAACCTGGCACCACATACGTCTTCCTCATCCGCCCTTTCTCCACGCCGGCCTCCTCCTCATCCCTGTCCTCCTCTCCTCTCTCATCCTCCTCTTCCTCATCCTCTGCTTCTTCCTCTTCCACTTCCTCCTCTTCTTCGTCAACGTCCTCCTCCTCCTCCCCGCCGCCCATCGACTACGGAGCATACAGCGCTCCCCTGGAGCTGCAGACACTTGGCGAGTGTAAGTAGCCGATTTACGCCTCCTACCCCCCCACCCTCAATTTCTCTCCTTTCTCCTCACTCCTTCCTTTCAACACCGCCAGGCAGATTGGGATAGGGGGTTTGTGTAGGCACCTGGCCAGCCCACACAATGAGGCGTGTTGCTAGTGTGAGGGAGATAGGGAGAGACAGAGAAGGGGATTTGACTGTGTCTGAGATTATGTGTGAAGATTCAAGATTTTACCAGTAAACTGTGAAATGCTTCTCCTCTCTGCACGTTGATAGTGTGTCCCCTGGGCCACCTCAGGGTCTGGTTGGGACCCGGAGTGCATCTTCGTGTCTGTGTGCGTTTCACGCCTTGTACTTGTCATGAATTCATTGCTTTCAAACTTTTTATTTATGCAGAAAAGGGATTCGTTATAGCGCTGAGCTACTTCACACCTCTTACACAGATTAACTCACCTGAGAGCTGCCCTGCACAACCACTGTCTACTTAAATTGGCCGAGGACCAGCTACACCAGAGATGATTTCTTTCTTTTTAAGCAGACGCGGTTGAATGCTTTTTAGTTTTGCTTTCGGGTGAGCGGTCTTAGCTGCTCAATTGCTAATTACTACTTACTTTTTGGATGATGCATATTCAGTTTTCTCCATCTGCTCTGGGCTAGATCAAGCATCAAGTCAAAGACAACCTGCCGCTCTTACAAAGGAGCAGCACAGCTACCACCAGTGGCCATGTAGAAACGCAGTCATGGAAAAACAATTTTAACAATATGTTATTATTGACCCTAGTCCGTGGTTAGCAGAAGGCTAAATTATTAGCAACATTCAACTGCTTTTATAGGAAATCTACCTGCAACACATTTAGAAATGAAATGAAGCTAACAGCCTGTTTCCGGTCCAGGAGAAGTATAGCAAGTTCTCGCTTTTCCTGAAATGCTTCAGCAATAGTGACGCGTCTTTTTCTGAAGGGACTTGCACACACATCCACATTTGTATAACAGCCAGTAGGAGCCCTTTCTCTTTTTGAAAAGACCTGTGATTGGCCCAAACATCCCATCACGGGCTACATTTTCTAACATCTGAAGGCCAGACTCTCAGACCACAAGGTGATTATAGAATTTCTTCCCGTTAATGCTAATAAAAAAAAAAAAAAGTTACCTACCCCACCTTTAAGTAAATGTAAGTATTTGTAAATACTTACCAAGCAAACAGTTGGCAGGTGCACAGCTACAGCACAGAGGGGAAAAGACTTTACCAGCTTGTTGACATTTCAATATATGCTGTTAGGTAAGGGTTTACATTGAGAAGCTGAAGATTCCCACTCATACTTATCAAGATGACTGGCTACTGCAACTGTTCAGCTCTGTCCCAGGATATTATCAACTTCTGTTCAGGTAACCTTAGAAACAGCAGTTGGCACAACAACCACGATTATACTGATTATAAAGCCCAGCTGCGATTGAGAGCTGCTAAATGGACCTTAAGAGGAGATAGCTTTGACTGTAATTGTGGTTTACTGCTACCATCAGTTTTACTACTACAAACAAAGTGTATTGCGCATGATGACTATGGCAACACAAGGTGTCATATCATTTCTGTTCGGCTCCTTTGAGTCAGTTTAGTGAAGCAAGCGGTGTCAATCCTGGTGGGTGAAGTGAGAATATTAAAAGGTGGATTTCTAAAATGGGAAAATGTCAGTTTACCCTCCACTCTGATCAAATGGATTTGTCCTTTCAGGTCATCACCTTATCATTTGCTCTCATCTCCTGTTCTTGTTCACACTTAATATACTGTAACTGAATATATGTGCACTGCATGCCAGTGTGTTAAAGTGTCTAGTTATGCTGTGGTGAGGCTGTACAGTGCACAAATGTGGCTGCAGAGCACTGGGTGTAATGAGTGTGTTTTTTTGTCATTTCCAGTGGCTCTGGCGTCCAGTGAACAAAACCCGGTGGTGATCATTGTCGTCGTGTCCGTGGCCGCCCTGATCATGCTGCTCTCCATGGGAGTCGGGCTGCTCATCTGGAGGAGGTAGATATGGACACACGGTTGTAAACACGCATGCAAACAATTAACGCACCCTTTCCCGTGGCTCGTCCTGTCGTTCCCTGGGTTTTAATACCTTTAGCATGCACAAACACACAGGGTCAGACTCGATCACGAATTCAGCCAACTGACACGCTTGCTCCATTGTAAACCAGATTACAGTAATCCTATGATAGGAGGACTTCCTCTGTGAAAGGAGCGGCTGGTTGAAATTACACAATCACCTTTCACCCCCCCAACATCATTTCATATGCAACATAAAGAAGTCGGCTTGGTAATGGTCCTTCACTCAGAGGAAAACATTGGCAGGGTCAAAGCCTCTTTTGATCATTTTTTTAAAAAATTTTTTTAATTTTTTTTTTTTTTTTTTTTTGGAGGGGAGCTCATGGTTCTTTTACTATTTAATTAGTTTTCACATGGAGAAGTGGGAATTGTAAAACAGCAGCTCAGGTCTTTTATGCTTCTTATAATCAGAGTGAACAGTGGAACATCATTTCACCAGATTTTCCAGTAAAGATCTAAAGAGGAGTAAAGATAGAAGACTCACAGGTGACCACTGACTTTCTGCACTGTTTTATTTATTGTTAATATTATTTTAGCCAGCTGTTAGTTCTTAAAATGAAAACTTTCAATCTAAAGAACTTTGTGGCTTTAAGAACAGATCATTCAAACTGCAGCAATCACTATGAGCATCTTTCTTTTCTCTATTTCTAACAAGCAGCAGTCTAGTGGACCTTGGTCAAAATGCTGGGTCAGTTTGGGTTCATAGGAGAATAGACATTGCTGCATTTTCACAGAATAGTTGAAATAGACACAAAGATACACCTTGATTATGTTTAGTCACACTTAGTCATAGACCCATAATGCAGTTTGTTTCTTGACCATGTAAACACAGTTTATGGTGCAATGAATTCTGGGTAAAAACTGCTAGCTCCGTTTATCCAAGAAGAAAATATTTGTCAAGTTACAAGGACATTTTACTGGGAAAACTAAGATCATATTTGGAGAAAAATTGATGCGGTCTCTCCCTTTTCACTGCTCTCTCCTTAAAAATGTCAGAAAACCTCAAATGATGTTTCCTGTTTTTGTTTTTTTTGTTGTTGTTGTTGGGAACTACTGATCACTTCGCCCTGAGTTAGCCTGGGGGGTAAGGCGTCTTATTCTTTTGGTAAAAAATTAGTCGGTCTTTGTTTTTGTTAAACTGACTTACTTACATCAGGCAAATCTTGAGACTGGCTTAACACACACCAGTCTAAAATATCTTTGTGAAAATGGATGAACTGAGCAACGGCAAAACAGCCAGACAACAGAGTTTCAGCTGAATAGCAACACAATAACTTATCCATGTGTGACCTCTTCAAAATTAGAAATCAGGGCAGGCAGTGGTTCAATACAATAATAAATGAGCAACAACTCCTTCAGTGAAAAACAGGAAGCTACAATAGTATAATGGCTGAATCATTATTTATGGTGTCAATTGGAAATTAAGACTCTAATAAGAACGGAATAAAGACTATTTTTACTTTCATCAGTAGTTGCAAAGTCGGACAATCGATGAAACGACTGCTCTATATACTCCGTATTTCTACTCAAAGGCATTTTAATATGTGTTTTATTGTCTTGTTGTTGTCTGTAACTTGCCATATATATATATATATATAAAGGATATACTTGGATGTTTTATTCAGCTGAGCAGATAAAAAAGGAGGGGGAGGGGGAGGAGGACTTCTGCTGGCCTGTTCCAACCACTTTGCTCTTTGACTCCTGTCCAGTTCTATATTCTGCCAGCTCGCCTCACACACGCCCACACAGCAACACAGACACACACAACTCATACCATACGCCGCATCGCACACATGCAGGCAAATGAGTGAGGAGCACACATCCACTCCCACACAATTAACACTCAGACACACATGACCTGGAACACAATTGTTTTTTTTTCTTAGCTATTTAGTTTGGCTGGCATTCAGTTGATATCCATCCAAGGAGATTTTCAGATTCACTGTGGAAGCCTTTGTATGCATAGATGTGTGCATTCTCTCCTGCTTTCCTCTACATATACACACAGACCCACACACACACAAATCTACATCAGTGTGACCTCCCAGTCAGATAAAGCAAGGCATTCCTTCCACCAGTACGCCTACCTGTCTACCCGTGGAAAGAGGGGATTGTGATAGAGAGACCAGCAGATCAGTTCATGACACACACTAACAACGCAATGACGGAGCCAATCAGGTGTAGAAATGAGTTCTATTCATTCACAGCCGCGCCATACAAACCTGTGCTGCCAGTCAATCACCTATAAAGGAGCAGATTGGAGTAAATGTGCACACACCACGTAAAAGGCAACAGCGCTGCACCAGAAAAAACACAGAATATGCAAAAACGTGCTTACTCTTACCCTCCACACACACACAGTATTTAAATACATTCTTGCTTTGAGGAGAGGCAGCGTCATCCCCTCGTGCACAGTAGTGAATAATTATGCTTATCTGAGCCTCCTTTATTTCCATCACTGCATTCATTGCAAGTGGTCTCCATTGTTCATAGCTGCTGGACCATTAACTTGCTCTTTATGTTTTGCATAGAGACAAAGAGAGAAAGGCTTGATGCCTCAATTACTATGCTCTCATGTTTGCAAAGACAGCCAGCTCTCGGCTACAGGCTGCAGGGTCTCGGTTACATCGATATGCCTGCTCACACAGACACATGCAAATGAGTCCCACCGCGCACACATGAAGCCACGGACGCAGGCGGTCGCATGCACTCAAGGCACGCAATTCCATTTATGGGTACGCGCTGGGATGCTTTGCTCAGACCTCAAGCCCACTTCATCAGGAAATCTGGTTTCATTTCTCTCTTTTATTGTAAAGTATGTGTCAGCAGCTCTAATATGTGGGCGTGGGTTGCATGTTCTGTTTTTAACCTATTCCTGGTCCTCTTCTCCCTGAAGTCCAAAACACATTAGCATGTGTCGACTTGCCCTGAGGGGCCGATTTATGTTTCTGCTGGTGGGTGCTCAAGTTTCCACCCCCACGGCCAATAGAAACCCCCTGCAAAAGCCACAGCCTACATGACTTGTTACTATGTGGATCTGGAAAAGTCAAACACGTGTATTTCAGCAACATAGGAAATGAACAGCGATGACTGACTCGTATACACAGTGAGAGTGATTGGAGATGAAAAGTTTTAACACCTATGGACTTGTCCACATAGCAACAGGATGCACCATACCATACCATCTGCACCTATTTCTTCTTTTGTCTGATGGCGTTATTCATTCTTCCTTGGTCTCAGGGGATGAGAGTTTATGGCAATGTTACAGAGTTTATGGCAATGTCTTGTCTCATCTGACCAACAGTCCAAAACTTAATTCAGTTTACTACCAAAGAATAGTGTAAAGAAACTTATAACCTTCAGAATCAGAATTGTTGCTGACTCATTTTCTATTGATTGACTAAATGGTTAAGCAGTTAAGTCTCAGCTGTAGAAAAATATGAAAACACATTACTACCTGAGCCACAGCTTAAAATATAGGGTTAAAATTTAGATCAAATAACATCCAAAACATCAATTACAACTTTCCATAGTATTTAGTTTAGTTGTGTTATATGTCATGCGTGGTCTCGCTGAAGTTCCATATTGTTGAACTTGTGACGCTACAGGTGTCTAATGGCTTCAGGGACCTCAGTAAGAGTCATCGGCACCTTACAGTGACATGAAATTATAACTATAACTATAACTACGAATAATTTTGGGGATAAAAATGGACTGATGGGACAAAAAAGAGGAATGAGTACATTGTATCTTCCTCTCTTTTAAACTTTATCCTGACACCGTATCTCATCACACACACACACACACACACACACACACACACACACACACACACACACACACACAGAGTCCGGNACACACACACACACACACACACACACACACACACACACACACACACAGAGTCCGGTGCCTGACAGAGTTTGATAGAGCCAGAGTTCCAGGGCATTGCCCAGACATTCTCCAGGAAGCCCAGGCTTGACTGGACAGTGCAGCGGGATTGTTTACCCTTCACCGACCACACCAGCATGTATGTGCGTGTGTCTTGATAATTGAGTGTGTGTGTGTATGTGTGTGTGTGTGTGTATGTCTGGTAAGTGAGTTACAAGATATCTGGAGCAGGAGATGGAGAGGAGATCAAGAAGAAAGGAAGAGGCGGGAATTAAAGCAGAGGGTCATTTCATAGGGCCACTGACTCTTGGCGACACAGCGACAGAAAGTGGGATACGAAGGGTGGGAG
>JANJOY010001808.1:0-10668 GCA_038496675.1 Rachycentron canadum
GGGTTGGGGGTGGGGGTGGGGGTGAAGCGTGGGAGGCGGGAAAGGGGAGGAGGGTTGATTCTTATCTGATCCAGACCACTTAAGGAAGACACCTGTGGTATCCAGGACAATATATTACCACCTAAGTAGCAGTGCCCCCCCAAGGTTTAGTGCTGGAGTGGGCGGAGCAGCTTCAGGAAGTGAAGGCAACAGCAGGGAACGCCTTTTATTTATGGAGCAGTGAAACGAGGAGGAGGAGCAGACAGTGAAGGTGATCAGGTTCAAGAAAGAAAAACGACCTCCTACATCAACAAGGTCTAGACCAGGTCTAGACCAGGTCTGGACCAGGTCCAGATCAGGTCCGGATCAGGTCCGGATCAGGTCCAGATCAGGTCCAGATCAGGTGGACTAACAAACATGTTTTAATGACATCAAACATGTTCAAAGTTCGAAACAAACTCAGGCTCTGATCCAGATTCTATTTGTTCTCGGTCCTGAGGATCTGGTCTTGTTTGTTTTGTTCAGCTGGTCCTGGTAACTGGCCCAAGGCTGTATCCTGACTGCTGTAGACCTGGTCTTGTCCATGGCTGTGTGGGACCTCCAGGTCTGACCCTGTCCATCAGGACTTTGGACTCTGGTCTGATCTGAGCCGTCCTGTCAGAGTCTCTTTGATCTGCAGGTCGACCTGCTCCACCGGCTCAGAGGATGTTTACTCCTCACCTCAAGTGTTGACAGGTGTGTGTGTGTGTTTGGGGGGGGCTCAGGTGAGTGTGTTAGTGATAGACATTGCCTTTGTCTCCAGGTGTGTGTGTGTGTGTGTGTTGCTGAGGTACACTCATGCATTTCCTCTCATTTCCACATCAGTGTGTGTTGATGTTTCTCTGCACTTGTATGTGTGTGTTCTCACTCAGGTGTGTGTGTGTGTGTTGGGGGTATGAAGCCTCCTCTGTGCCCCCGGGCTCTTCCTGTAGCAGCGTATGTTTCCACCCCCTCAGGCCTGGGGACTTTAACTGAGGCCGTGTCATCTCCCCAGTGAGAACAATTAACTGCTAAACACCTCCCTGCTCGTCGCTGTTTGTTTACCCGTCTGCCGGCCGCCATGTTGACGGCGTATTTGCCTTTTGTCTTGGAAGGTGTTGAACTATGTTGCACAGCAGCGGCAGGTCCATTGGCAGAGTCAGAGAAGAAGAACATAGAGAAAACAGGAAGTTATTGAGAGGTTAGAGGTGAAACCACGTTGATGTTCACACAGGAAGTCATGTGGTCTCTAATCTACAACAGAAGAAGTGTAGCTGTGCTTTATGTGTCTCAGTACTGCCCCCTGTCTGAACCACAGGCTGACGCTTCACTTCAGCTCAGTCTAAACATGGAGATTTGTCTTGTTTGTCTGTCTTGTAAGGTTTGTTATAGCTACATAACATTAGCAGCATTACACTAGCATTAGTGTCTGTTTACTCAACAGTGTTGGAGAAACATGAGTTCAGCATCAAACATCTGTATCCAGAGGTGGAAACAATCACAACATTAATTCTGTCACATCTTATTCTACTGAGGTTAGCATGCAAACAAGCAAACTCCTGCTTGTCAGTTTAAGTTAGTATTCGAACCAGCTAGCTCCCACTCGTCTATTGAAGTTAGCATGCTAACCGGATAGCTTTCTGATGCTATAAGCTCCAATCTGTCCTGAAGCTGCTCAGAAGATGTGTTTTAACCTCTTGACTGAAACAGTTCCTACAGCTACAGAAGCTAGCCACAGAGCAGGTAAAACTCCAGCTGTTTAAATTTAGTTGTAAACAAATGTTTTTAATTCTAACCTTTATTTAAACACCATTTTAATGACATGTCTACACCTACAGCTAACAGGTATATTCATTATGGATCAACCTGAATAATGATTATTTGTTTTGTCAATAAAACAACAGTAACAAATGGTCATAGACCAAATGAAGACACTGAGTTTAAGTTGTGTTCAAGAGACGAGAAGCAAATACTGGAAACAGCTAATGTTCGTTTTTATGATCTAAAATGATCAAAATACTAAAGAAATGGAAGAAGATTCATTTTCTGTTGATGTAGAAACTGATTCATTTTGATGCTGTACAGAAATAGTCTGGATCTACTGGTCAAATGAAACAATGACAAACAAACAAACAAACAAATGATGACAGGATGAAAATACAAAGTAACTTAGAGACGAACAGAAGAAGAAGAGCTGAGCCTCATTCTGCAGGACCCCAGAGAACCAGATCATCACTTCACTGAGACGGAGCATCCAGACGTCTGTGGACACGTCTCCGATCACCCAGCTACATATTGAAATGTTCATTTTTAGCACCAAGACGTGAACGCCATTTTCGCTGAGAGCGGGCGCCATTTTCACTGAGACACGGGCGCCGGTCGAGGTCGTGTAGAGACACATCGTTCGTCAGTAAACACCCGCTGAGCCGTGGCGTCTGACAGCGGAGGCCTTCACATGAATCTACGAGGTGCTACTTTATAATGTGACAGAGGACCAGACCTGTCTGATGGACCCCCCATGCCAGAGGACCAGCCCTAACCCCCCACCCTCCTACCAGAGGAAGACCTCCAGCCCTCACCACAGTGACGTTAAGGAGATGAAGAGAAAGGAAAGAGGAGGAAGGAAAGGAGAGAGGGGCCAAAGAAGGCAGGATTGAAGGAAGAAGTCAAAATAACAAAGGAAGGGATAAAGGATGTAAGGACAGAGGGAAGGAAGCATTAAAGTTTAAATGTACTCTGAAGACTGGACCTAATGATCGTTTTCCATGTGTCTCTGTGACATCACCACAGGCTTCTGAAGCTGAAGAGTGAGCTGCTCCACTGTCAACATTTTGGCAGCACCTGACTCCGCCCCCCAACTCCCAGCAAATCCAAATATGGTCAAAGAGATGGAGTTGACAGTTTGTGTCAATCATACTCTCACCCACGTGTCAATCAAAGAGACCACACCCTCAACTCTCTATAACTTTGATAATAAAATGTAAATAGGTTTATGGTCCCTGCAGGTAGGTCTGTCTGGTCAGCAGCCATCTTTGCTCTTAGGCGGAGTCTTAACCCAGGTGTTAAAAAGTTTGGTGACACGTTTTGCTTTTACTTCACAAAGTTTCACAACATCAGTTGCTATAAACCACAACTGTGCAGGAACATGATTGGCCTGACATCAGCCATCAGGAAGCAGATGATAGGCTGTTTCAGGGAGGGGCGGGGCATGAGTCACAGACTCTCTTCCCTTGACATTATCACTATCCAGATATGGTCATACAGAATACTGATCAGTTCCATTTATCTCAAACAGTAACTGAGCTTTTAGACTTCAGTGCTCTTCACATGTAATAACATCATATCATTTTTGAATGTAGCAGTTGAACCTGCCTCTCGTCAGTAACGTTACTGACCTGACTGTTTTTGTTCCTGTGGGTCATTTCCACCTCAGACTGACAGATGTGATCAGACAGCTGCAGACAGATGTGTGTGAACCTGAAGCCTCTCGGTCTGTAATTGAGGAAATTCTTGTAAATCAAAGATGAGTTTTTGAAGGGGACTCCCTGGATCCCCTGCAGGAGCCCCGGGGGTCCAGACCTCAGCTTGAGCTGCTGAGCCCGGACCGTCAGTCAGCGTGTGGAGGGTGGGGGGCGGAGGGGGCAGAGTCGTCTCTAAACGGTAATTTATGTTGTTGTGGAGGACAAATTGCTGCAGGAGCAGAACCATTAGTTAAACTGTTTCACAGCGACGTGTTTTCACCTGCAGCACAGCTATGCCAAAAATGTCATAACTCAGCGCCGGGCCGCCGCCGGCCAGACACTGGCTTTTATGGGGGGGTTAACTGACACAGAAATAATATACAGACTGTTCAAGTTCTCACACACATGAAAACACTGTCATCACTGCAGCTAAACAGACACATGAACTACCTGGAGCAGGAGGACTGGTCTACGCTCTGTCAGGACCAGGTGAGAAAGACCACATCAGGGATCGGGGGGGTTACAAACAGCTGAGTGAGACTCAGGACACTGACCAGAATATCAGTTCTTTTTGACAAAGGATGACAAAGGACCAGACCTCGGTAGACCAGGTCCTCTGAAGGACGTGGTCTCTGCACTGGGACTTGTCAGAGATTAGAAAACAGCCCAGTCACATGGTTGGTAGCCGCCACATCATCATCACGCAGTGAAGTGACTGAAGTCAGGACCTGGAGTCAAAGCTGATGACTTCAGGTCCTGACTAGAATCAAACTGTCCAATGGCAGGAGACAGTTTTCTTCTTCTGAGCGTTTGTTTTCATCATCAGACTGTGGCCCTGCTGGGACCGTCTGCTTCTCAGCTCATAACAAACAGCACAGCGCCCCCCGGTGGTCTGACACTGAACCAGCTCCTCAGAACAGAGGGTGGTGTCTGAGGTCCTGGACCGCACCTCAGAGTCCGCGGTGAAGACCGGACCCAGGACCAGACCGTCGGCCCTGGTTCATGGTGTCGCCATGGAAACCACAGATTCATGACAACAGTTACACCACAAGGTCAGAGGTCATCATAAAACACCTGTGTCTGCACTTCCTGTCCAGCAGCAGAAACCAGACCTGGACTGGATCATTAATGAACCCGATTCACTTAATCAGTTGAATTGAACCTTAATGAGTTAATGAGTCAAAGCCTGAACCCTGAGGTTTGATCCCAGTTTCTGATCAATCTGAAGTTTATCCTCTTATCTCAGTTGTGTCTGTGTGTGTCTGTGTGTGTCTGTGTGTGTCTGTGTGTGTCTGTCTGTCTCTGTTGTGTCTGTGTGTGTCTGTGTGTGTCTGTGTGTGTCTGTCTGTCTCTGTGTGTCTGTGTGTGTCTGTCTGTCTCTGTGTGTGTCTGTGTGTGTCTGTGTGTCTCTGTGCGTGTCTGTGTGTGTCTGTGTGTGTCTATCTGTCTCTGTGTGTGTCTGTGTGTGTCTGTGTGTCTGTGTGTGTGTCTGTGTGTTAAATGTCTGTGTGTCTCTGTGTGTCTGTGTGTGTCTGTGTGTGTCTGTCTGTCTCTGTGTGTGTCTGTGTGTGTCTGTGTGTGTCTGTCTGTCTCTGTGTGTCTGTGTGTGTCTGTGTGTGTCTGTCTGTCTCTGTGTGTGTCTGTGTGTGTCTGTGTCTCTGTGTGTGTCTGTGTGTGTCTGTGTGTGTCTATCTGTCTCTGTGTGTGTCTGTGTGTGTGTCTGTGTGTTAAATGTCTGTGTGTGTGTGTGTGTGTGTGTGTCTGTGTGTGGGTGTCTTTGTGTGTCTGTCTGTCTCTGTGTGTCTGTGTGTCTGTCTGTCTGTCTCTGTGTGTGTGTCTGTGTGTGTCTGTCTGTCTCTGTGTGTCTGTGTGTGTGTCTGTCTGTCTCTGTGTGTGTGTCTGTGTGTGTCTGTGTGTTTGTGTCTGTGTGTGTGTCTGTGTGTTAAATGTCTGTCTGTGTGTGTCTGTCTGTGTGTGTCTGTGTGTGTGTCTGTGTGTTAAATGTCTGTGTGTGTGTCTTTGTGTTAAATGTCTGTCTGTGTGTGTCTGTCTGTGTGTCTGTGTGTGTGTCTGTGTGTTAAATGTCTGTGTGTCTTTGTGTTAAATGTCTGTCTGTGTGTGTGTCTGTGTGTGTGTCTGTGTGTTAAATGTCTGTGTGTGTGTGTCTGTGTGTTAAATGTCTGTGTGTGTGTCTGTGTGTTAAATGTCTGTGTGTGTGTCTGTCTGTGTGTGTCTGTGTGTTAAATGTCTGTGTGTGTGTCTTTGTGGTAAATGTCTGTCTGTGTGTGTGTCTGTGTGTTAAATGTCTGTCTGTGTGTGTGTCTGTGTGTGTCTGTGTGTTAAATGTCTGTCTGTGTGTGTCTGTGTGTGTGTCTGTGTGTGTCTGTGTGTTAAATGTCTGTCTGTGTGTGTCTGTGTGTTAAATGTCTGTGTGTGTGTCTGTCTGTGTGTGTCTGTGTGTTAAATGTCTGTGTGTGTGTCTGTCTGTGTGTGTCTGTGTGTTAAATGTCTGTGTGTGTGTNTGTCTGTGTGTGTCTGTGTGTTAAATGTCTGTGTGTGTGTCTGTCTGTGTGTGTCTGTGTGTTAAATGTCTGTGTGTGTGTCTGTGTGTGTCTGTCAGGTTTGGTTCAGAAGCTTCCAGCAGCAGTGAAGCAGCCAATCAGAGTGTGACAGACGAGTGAGAGTCCGACCATCTGTAGGTGGACTGATGCCGACACAGCGACACACACACACACACACACACACTATGTAAATTGTAAAAATATGGATGTAACTGATGATTGTTTGGTTGTGTTGCTGTTGTGTTTTGTTGTGTTACTGTGTAAAACTAAATGCATTCAAACCTGAACTACTCCATTTTAAATTCATTGTCAGTCTCTTCTTCTTCTTCTTCTTCTTCTTCTCTGCCTGGTGGGTCTCCACAGATCCACAGTGGAGCTTCATGGTTTCTCTGCACTGAATTTAAACTTTGGCTCAAAGAGACAGTTTTTAATCAGAGTTACATGCGAATGAATGAATTCTCTTGATTGACCTCCTTATTGTCTCTGTGAAGCTGCACACGATCACGATCGACACGTAAAACGCGCCGTTGTTGAGGACGGGACAGGAAAGCGTCAGCTCGTCTGACTTCACCTTCAGTTACAGCTGAGCTAACTAATATTAACTAGTGCTGAGGCTCAGTCAGTGTATTAAAGGTGAAGTAAAGACACAGAGGACTAACCCCCCCCACAGTCATTGCCCCACACTTCGGACTAATAATGAGGACGTGAGCAGCAGGACTCGGCCTGATGCAGCGTCTCAGATCTCTTTCCCTCCGACAGTCGACGCCACCAGCTGACACTTGTTTGTGTTTTGACTCCGTCTGTTCCCTCAGTGTTTTATTAGCCATGTAGTGAATATGATGACTTGCTCTCATCCCTCCAGTTTCTTTTATTTTTTGCTAATTGCTCCATAATAGAAACATAATCCCTCACATTCATTAACAAAGGCTGAAAATGAAGTGTTGGCACCACATCTGCTCCGGAGCCTCGGCTTCTATAAATACGTGTGAACCGAGCAGCCTCGCTCTCCTCGTTATTACTATACAATTTCCATTATCTTATATTACTGCAGAGATAAAGAATTATAATTACTGAGTGGGGAATTAAAAAATTAGCACAAAGCAGGAGTGCTGCTGTCGTCTATTTGTGGTGAGCACAGAGGTGTTTTTTTCCCAGCAGCCACTTCCAACAAAAGGTGAAAATTGCACCCAGGGGGGAACAGCTTTGTGGGGGGAAAGGTGTGGATTCTCCCCATCCTTTGTCTCTGTCGCTGTCTTTGGCTCCCCCCCAAAAAATCCACAACTGTACTGTCAGTGCTGGTCTCAGTCTGCTGCAGTCGACAGGGACAGGCTGTCAGGGGCCCCCAGGGGCCCCCAGGGAAACACAGGCTGCTGATATGCAGCAGCTGAGCGAGCGACGCTAGTGTACCTGATCAACATGTGTTAAAACAGAAGCAGAAAACGCTGGTAAACAGGAAGAAGAAGAACCAACTGTGACTTTAAAGGTGAGAAAAGAGACAAACGTGTCTGAAAACCTAAGATCTGACAAACAATCCTCATGATGCCGCTCCGACCTTTCACCGCCACCGCCACCAGCTCCGACGCCTAAACTCCGATACGTCTGTCAGACCTACCACAAAGTACTCATCCACCAGAGGCTGCTGAAAAATACGATTATTATAGACAAAACCATCCATCACTACACATCGTGCCATGTTGGATGGTGGGTCCAGGTGGGCGGTGACATCACAAAGTTCCAGAAGTCCTGACGGCTGTGAATACAGGCTGTGTTTAACATCTACCTTCAGACCGTGTGGACCTTTAATACAGTAGGAGCTTTTTTAAACAATCAGCTGATTCTAAAGTCAGTCAGTAAAAAGCTGTTGAACATCAGTGAAGGCCTGAAGGTGACTGAACAGTCCGTCACTGTTCTGTCGAAGTATGAGAGCGTGATAATGAAGCTGAGGCTTTCATTAGCAGATCCACAGCGGCTCATTAGGAAGAGGAGGAAGACAGGCTAACCAGCCGTAAACGCCTGTGGTTTAACCTGCTAATGGCTACGCTAACCTCTGATCTGTCACTGAGGTAACAGCACACCTGCATTTACCTGCATTCCTCCTGCTGGAGACCTGTCTGTGTGACACCACGACAAGTGAATGAGGAGAGAAGAAGAGGTGACAGGTAAAACTATATGTAGTGGTGCTTTCGCTTAAGTATTTGGGCCTTAAACATATTTGTTTTTCACAGGAAACAGCTACAGTTAACACAGGAAAACAAATGGCAGTGCAGCTATCAAATGTTAGCCGTTAGTGCTAGCTGTCAGTCGTGAAGGAGCGTTAATGAACCCACAAAATAATAAGTAACGTTGGAACAGCCAGTCTGTGGCAGCTGGAAGCTAATGTTAGCGCTTCATCTTGCTCCTAACTGGACTAACTAACTAACTAACGTTAGCAGAGAACGTTACATTCAAGGCAGTGAATGTCAGAATTAAGTCTTACTGTACAGCTAATTAGCACAAACCATTTATTTCCCCATCTACCTGTGAAGGTGACCTTTACCTGTGTTACCTTTAGAAGAATCTCCATTTACAACCAATTAGCTTGAGCAGCTAATATCTGGTAGCATCAGTCTGTTACTGCTAAAGAACAGATAAACCTGAGGCTCAAACTGTAAAGCAACCAGAGCTGAGGGGGGTGGAGCTTAAAAACCAGAGCTGTTAACAGTCACACAGTCATAATTAAAGTCCTCGGGGTTAATGAAGGAGATCACCATAGTAACAACAGCATCATCAGCAGTGACCATGCAAACATTTGCATGAACACAGAAGAAGAAACAGTCTCCAGATGTTTCTATAGTGAGATTTATATAAATACTGAACAATGTACAAACACATGAAGCCATCAGTGTGACATCACATCCTGTTCCTTCGACCAACATCCGTCACCTGTAAAACTCTGGAGGCCAAACAGCAGAGAAGAAGAAGACCTGAAGAGACAGAAGGTTCATCAGAGCCCTGAATTCTGTCTGCAGGTGTAAATCTAATTTATTTCCAAAATTAAAAAGTCTGACCCAGAATCAAAGACCAGGTCCTTCAGAGTCTCTGAGGTCTGTTCTTCTTTCATTTTACAGACTGTTCATGTTCAACAGGAAGCTTCTGGTTCTCAGTGTCAAAGTTCACTTCAGGTCAGTTTGGCTCAGTTTGCTCTTCATGACTCAAACTGTTTTCTTGTAGCTACAGGAAACAAACTTTATTCGTGATTCTGATCCAGGAATCATGCTCCCGTTCTTCTTCTTTGGTTAATCTGATGTCTCTGTTAAAAACGAAACAAACAGTGAAAAATAAAACAGTCAAAGACACGTCTGAGGGTCTGATCCACTTCCTCCAACGTGGATCAAAACCAAGAATCACGCCGTTCAGCCGCCGTCGCTCCATTTGCAGCAGTTTGACACGATGGTAGCAGATCCAAAAGAGACCGAGGTCTCAGGTCTGTTTGAAATGAGCTCAGTGTGACATCATCAGTCCCCATCACTGCACTGAGGGCTGAGGTCAGAGGTCAGACTGTCTCCAGGTGAGTTCAGGTGAGGAAACAGCACCAGTCTCCATTAAAAAAAAAAGTCCCTGACAGCAGTTAGACCGGACCAGTGCCCCCTGAAGGATCCGGGCAGCACTGCAACTTTAAACCCTGATGAACCCCCAGGAGAACAAACTGGACTCAGACCCCGTTGGAGTCTAGACCAGGAGACACCAGGGGGTCTGGTTCTGGTCACACTCCAGTTTGGTGTTGACGACGGTGCAGGGAGCCCCCCCGATGGTCAGCTCCTGTCTGGACTCCACCTGGTACTGAAGGTTTGTCAGCCCCCCCTCTGGGTCCACCTTGAACTGCTCCTGGACCACAAACAGAAGAGACCTCATCAGGAAGATCTGGTCCTGTTTCAGGACCAACTGTGACTTGGTGGTTTTTCTTTGATCTGATCTTTAAAATGGCACACAAACGTGTCCAGGTCCACAGTCTGTGGACCTGGACCTGGACCCGACCCAGTCCCCGTACCTGTTTCTGAGACGCCACCCTCTTCTGGTCTCTCTTCCTCCAGGCCGGGTCGTGGATGTGGAGGAAGGTCTCGTATCCCGTGGCGATTCCAGTCGGTCTGAAGAGCTGCAGAGGAAACGAACGAGGCTCCGTCATCTGATGAACCCGGCGTCTCATGAAACTTATTGATTATCACAGTTCATTGATAATAATTCTGTTTATCATTCCATTCACCTGCAGCTCAGCTTTCCTCAGCCGTCTGTAGAACTCGTCGTCTTCTCGGCCCCAACCCCAGAACCGGTTTGACATCCCGTTACACTGCAAACAGAAGCAGGGTCAGCGAGACCTGACAGGCTGGTCCAAGAGCTCCACCTACTGGACAGACCAGGTCCTGAACGGACCGGGTTCTGACATCAATGTCACATGACTGTTCAGGGGCGCTGATCATTCTCTTTTACATATATGAGTGTAACCTCCAGGACCGCGCAGGCCCTGAGGACCAGGACCAGGACCCCGCAGCGCCGTGAGGACCAGGACCAGGACCAGGACCAGGACCCCGCAGCGCCCTGAGGACCAGGACCCCGCAGAGCCCTGAGGACCAGGACCCCGCAGCGCCCTGAGGACCAGGACCAGGACCAGGACC
>JANJOY010001828.1:0-13415 GCA_038496675.1 Rachycentron canadum
TACACATACATATATATATACACATGTATATATATACACATACATATATATATATATATATATATATATATATACACACTTGTATATCACATTTATGTACAACACATACAATATTGCAATTTGAGTCTACATGTCAAGCAATTTTAACTTTGGGAAATATGTTCAGACCAAGGCAGGGTTTTAGAAATCTGATCCTGCCTTGAATTCAGATATTTACGATGGTCACCACTTCACAACCACACAGTGTTTAATGCTTGTTATAACTAGGTGCTGCAGTATTATTGCCTTCAAACAGTTGCATTTTTGATTGAGGGATGGATCACAGCGTGTGTTTGTTCATGTTAATTACAGTGAATCCAGGGACTGAAGCCGCGCCCAGTGACAGGAACTTTCATGTGATGTTAGAATATTTAACCTGAAATATGTGCAGTGTTAATTTTGACACCAAGCACCTTGGGAAAGATTTGAGGAAATGTTTTTTTTTTTTTTTTTTTAAATGCACAGCACAGTATAATAGTGCCACCTTGTGGAGGAACGCAAACAAGTTTCTTCAATCTCTGATAAAGTGCAGCCTCTCCTGCTGATAAAAACAACCTCCCTGATGCCACTTCAACAGCTACACAGTGACAGTGACAATGGTTTAATTCATAATCTCAAATCATTCACTGGCAGTCATGAAAAACAGGAAACGCATGGATTCTTGTCAGTCTAAGGCGTGAGAGTGCTGGAAAATAAAAGCAGGTATTTGTGAAGTTTCGTCTTCAACAGGAATTCAAAGCTGTTTGAGTGAACAATGCTTTCATCATATCAATCTCAAGGCACATTAAATACACTTTCTTAAAAAAATGTGTTACCACTGAAAGCTGCATGTGTCTCTCTCTCTCTCTCTCTCGCTCTATAACACACAAATACACACATGCCAAGGAATCTCATAAGTCCATATGGGTGCACAGTGTCGTGCGTTGGCAGCATTTTAATAAAAGATGCTGATTTTCTAAACTTTTGTTCTGATTCTGATTCATTTTCCAGCAAGCTGAAGATCTCATCTGTCGAAAGAGTCTGTTAGAGTTTACTGAGCCCAGCCAGTGATGTATGTCAAACTCCAGGTGCTGAATGAGATCAGTAGGCAGTAAAGATGGCAGCAAACTAAGTGATTATACAGGATAATGGACAGAGACCCGCAGGAAAGCAATCATAATTCTCTTTCTGAAATCAATAGTGTTTTAAAATAAAATGTAAAACCTCCCTGTAAACGATCACCTTTTAAAAACCTGCCAAAATGTTACAATCAGCTTTACACTTATCAGTCATCCACTCAGTGGCAGTAAGTGATCGCCATCCTTACATTCAGAGCTCCAGCTAATCCCTCCTCCTGTCCCAAGCCGTGACACGTGAGCAGCACCTCCACTCACGACGGCGTCAGCGCTGCAGAGTCCTGGCTGGGTTTCCCAGCCGGCACCTCATACTTGAAGACGACACTGAACAGCTTCCCCCCCAGCCGGTCAGCCAGCCACGAGTTTTTGATGACAGCCATCTTGAGGCTCTCACAGCTCAGCATGGCGTAGTAGTTGGTGTGAATGGCTCGGCCCATTCCCTCGATGATCACCAGGTCAGTTTGTCGGTCTCGCACCACCATCGCCAGCACTTTGTCCAGACGACTGGGGGACAGAAAAAACACACACACATGAAACCTCCAACAGGTGCTGAGCTTCTGACTATGTGTTTCAATTGAATTCACAATAAAACATAGACAACAGCTCTGTGTCATTGCATTAATCTGTATACTGATTCACTTGCTTCATATGACATTTTGTTGCATAACAGTTATGAGAAGTTTACTTATGCATTCAATTTATTTCAGACCACTGTTTTCAATAGGAAAATGGGGGCTGCTCCTGACACCTGCTTACGGGGGCAAAAAAGTGATGGAAATGTGAATAAGCTCAACTGTGTTGTAGTTGTCATATCATGGCAGAATAAAGCCCTTTGAGACAAACTGTTTGTAAAAATGGGCTATACAAATAAAATTGCCTTGCCTTGCCTAAAGATAATGCTGCAACTTCTCCGTTCCTACTAGTCAGCTAATTACAGGGGAGCAATATTACAGTATATTATTGATGTTCTTGCAAAAATTCAGGAGGCTTCTATAAGCGTGATTAACAAATGGTCAGAATCAACCCAACAGGGGCAGGGATATTCTAGCTTTTAGTCTCTTGCATAAGAAAATTTCCAATTCATAGCATTTTGTTTTAAACTACCCCTGCCTCATGTCTTTCAAACTCCATGCTTGAGTTTTCCTACCTACACCCAAGTTGAACTAACACCGGTCCCTGACTTTCTAAAGTTTCCTCCAGAGAAGTGTTTTCACAGGCTGAGCAGTACTCCGTTTAAAAATGTCAAGTACCCAACCTCAGATCAAGGCAGGGAGAGCTGGATCCACTCTGGACCAACGTCAGTCTGTCCTCCCTCAGACCAGCTCTGCACAACAACAGATCACAGCTCAGTGAAGACATTATTCAACTCTTATAAAAAATGTATACATATATTAATATATACACATTTAGTTATTTAGTTTTCCTCTCATTAGTTTGTCCTATCTGTTCAAAAACCTCATCATTACTCACTGAATCACTGGATCCATTGCAGCGATTCTTTCAGTCAGTATCTGCAGTTCTCCATTTGTTACATCATTCAAAGCCGGACCAGAGTTGCTGGCCAACACAACCTGTGGGTAGATGGACAGTAGAGCTGAAGTAAATAAAAGCAAATATAATGTGTTTTAAATTGTTGTAGAGGTTCCTTACCTCTGTTCCTCGAGAGAGAAGCTCTCGAACAAAAGGCATCACCCCTAGAATGATGTCTACTCCACTATTATCTACGAAAAACAAGGCACACTTGTGAGGAGGACCCTGCAAGAGAAAACCAGGATGGATTGTTTTCAAGCACAAATTACCAAGAGCAAAAAACACAAACACTATCATGGGCAGTTGAGATGTTGCTAAAAAGCTGTTATCTGTGCTTCCTCCTTGTGCTTGAAGAAAAGATAGTGCTCGTGCTTGATACTGATATGTGTTTATTCATGGTACTGTTGAAAAAACCCTCACCCTTACATCACATTTATAAAGCTAGACTGAGTGGTTTTAAGATGAACATGCAGAAAAAGAGTCAGACCTTTAGCCTCTCCAGCCACTGGTCGTAGGAGTCAACCAGCCATGGCCGCTCTGAGGGGGGAGAGGAAAAGCAAAATCACTCTCAGCACCAACAACTTTGTCTATTATTAAAGTAAAGAAAAGACATTAAAGAGTGTGAAAGCACAGAAGCAGATCTGATGTCTAACAGCAGAGTTTAGAAGTTGTGGTGGCAAAGTCATAGCTTAATGGCGCGTTTACACTGGAAGCATCTCAGATGTATTTTCCCCAGTGGGACCTGAAGCATAGTTTCATTTTCTTCCATGCAACTACAGTGACCATGTGTTGCCAAAACATGAGTGAGCTACACTCAGGCCAGTGCCTCAACATTGTATGTGTAGATGAGCACTGAGGCTGCATCTCAGCTAAAACGCTTCTCACACTACACCTCCTGCACAGACACGTTGTTCAAGAGACAGCTCTGATACCTTCCAACTGTCGTTTAGCCTCCTCAAAGCCAAACTCAGGATCAGACTCCAGGACACTGCATGACAGACAAGACGAAATATACAAAAGTACCATCAATACAAACACAAGGCAGGTATGCGCAGAGCAAAGAATTTGAGATTGAGACTTTCTTTAAACTTTCTTTTACTTTAAATTGCAGGCTTCATCAGCCACTGCAGCCTGGCCTGCAAATATAAAGAGGAGCTGCCTGCCCTAAAAGCAGCTGTAATTATATGTTCCCACAGTAAACAATATGATCACCAAGATGCATTCATTTTCCAAGAATAGCTGGCTAAAGCTAACCACTTGGCAGTTATTGGCAAAAAGGAAACATCTTTAAAGAGTCATTGAGTGCACTTACATTAATTGTTTGGATCCATGGTAAGCAGCTTTTACTTAAATATATATTCTATTCTGTTCATATTCAGTTCATGCACCTCAGTATTGGCAGTAACTCAGTGTAACTTAACTTATCAAAACAACGTAGCAATGCCAAACACAAACAAATCACTGGAAAACTCCTTGTTTGAAGCTGCTGCAACACAGAAATACAATATATGCAGCCAGAGCCTCTTCCACTACCCACAATCAACCAGAATAGAGCAACCAATCAACCAGACTGCTCGCTGCACATTTGAGAGGTGTTGACTTCACTCACTCTGACACGGCCTTGGCTCCCCAATCAAAGACATTCCCAGCCAGGACGCCCCTGACCAGGGCAAACTGTCTCTGCTCCCAGCTCAACTCCTCCATGGACTTCACTGCCTTCTGGTAGTACTTGAGAGCGACGTCATTCTCCCTCTGTTTGATCTGCAACACAACAGAGACGTGATACAGTCTACAGTTCACATTAAATGTTAGATGAAAAAAAAAAAGTGATTATGTTAAAAACAGCTTTAAAATAGGTTAAAAGACTCTTTAAAGACTCTATTGCCTAAAAGTATCAGGTGGAAACAAACTGTTCAACACCATGAGACTGTATGAAAACATGAAATGGTAACAAATTCACAACACAGATCAGTGAGGGCCAAACCACCTGTGTAGCACACCACAAGAACACAACAAGAAAATAAAAAAAGGTTGATAGATTTCACTCAGACCTTAGAGTAGGGATCAGGAAAGTTGAACTCGTTTAAACAGTGTTCCCTCGTGTCTAAAAGACTTCTGACAGTGAGGGATCCATAAGCACTAGGTGAGAAGAGAAGCACTCTACATTAGCCAGAGAGAAACACATGCACACAACGGGGCTTGGGCAGTAGATGCATAGAACTTTTTGTCATGTATTTATTTATATTGACAGCGGTTGTATTGTGGTAACTGTGTTCTGTTGGAAAGTCTCTGGCACAATTCATACAAGTGATACACACTTACGCACTGCGCACCTTTCCTAAAAACTGAAACAGTGAGCAGAATTTACATCAATACTTTCTCTTTTCATTGACAAAGCACGCAGGCAGTTACAGCAGGTATGAAGACATGAAACTAATGCAGACAATGAAGAAAGGAGTTTGAGTTTTAGTCTGCTAAAAGCAACTTCTGGGTCTAAAAGAAAGGCAACGCGAGCAGAGGCAAGTCTTACAATGGCTGGTGGCGGAGGGTCTGAAGCTTGTGTCTGTACTTCTGACGGAACTTCTCAGCTCGCTCGTTGGCCTCCGGTATGTCAGGCTGGCTCGCTACGGCTCTCTTCACCACCTGCACCGGAAAAAACGGTAACCAGCCACGTTCACCTCAGACACATAAGCCATGAGTGGATCCCCTGAAAATTAAACCAAAGCTCACCTGGAAACAATCTTTAGTCAAGGTTATTTTGTTTTTACAAAGGCATGGGTCACTGATGATGTGATGTATCACAGTATGACTTTTCCAATGCAAATACAAATTAGCCTGATGCACTAAAATTATTAAGGCTGTCCAAGATATCAACGGGAAATGTTACATTTTGCTGTGAGCCAAACATTACTAATTTGTTTTAAAACTGAAGACACAATCCATACCAAGAGGCAGAGATTACAATTTTGCTTCCCACCAGACCTGCTTTGCAGATTCACAGTTCAAAATTCGCTCAATCATCCAGTTCCCCAACATTTTCTGTAGGGCAATTCTTCACTTGACCTTGCTTTTATATTCTGAAAGAAAACAGACTGTCCTACCCCGTCCAGGGCCTCCTCAAAGCAGTAGAGCCAGTACTCGCGAGCCAGAGCGTCCTCTGTGAGATCCACCGTGTCAGGGATGTAAGAGGAAGGGTCCTGCAGCAGAGGCAGATTCACCAGCTGCCTCTCCAGACGGTCCATCTCCAACATGTCAAACTAGGCACAAAAGAAAGACAGAGAGCAGACATTCTGTCTGTCCCATCGTCTAACAGATCAATGCATAGCCCAAACTGTTCTCTTCTTCTTCTGTACTCTCTCCTTATTCAGACAAGGAGAGATTGTAAAAGCAGTAAGAAAGAAACAGCAGGATCTAATCTTAGAAGCCAGTGGAGTCATTAACTGGGGAAAACGTCAGATGTGTTTAAAGAAAATACTGCATCTATAGAAGGTTTCTAAAGTGGTGCAACACTGAAGATGAGCTAATGTTTTATTTGCAGCCCTACATCACACTTTGCCTGTTTGCACTAATAAATACTAGCTGAAGTAAGCTAGAAAAGAAAGCAAGAATCTAAGGGGGTGAGTTGGTGGTTAACAGCTCTTGATGTTCTATATAGGCCCTGCATGCTCCATGTATCACAAAAAGAAGTCAAAAAGCAAAGTGCAGACTGTTATTGGCTCTCAGCGTATCAAACACGCCCCTTTTCCATCTTCATACCCAAAGGATTTTACCAAAAATGATCTAACAAGCGATAAAACAGCAGCAGGATCCTCAGCAAAAAACATTGCTCTCAGGTCTCCGAGTTCTTGCACAAGTGAACACTTGAGCGACTTAAGTTGAGTGTTTGCAGCGACAGAAGGCACCGTAAGCAGGAGCAATGTGCCAATAAACCAGTGCACACAAGTGAAGCAGACGGAGGTACTTACGGGAAACTGAAGGGAGAGGGTTTGGTAGACAGAAGAATGTGTGGAGAGGAAATGAAAAGAGACATTATCATATTGCAAAGACTGATGTGATGAACGTCCTTGTATGACGCTTGTAGATAGATAGAGGTGGTATTAGTTCCATAGAGGAAATCAAAAATAGAATAAAATAAACTGAATTTGAGCTCAAATGTAAAAATGTCTGAATTTTAATTGATTTGAAGAATAAAAACAAATGAACCATCAGAGTAAAAATAGGTCACAGGGTTTTCTAAGTGGCAGATTGTGGTCCACGGCCCAGCTGCATGTCTTCATATGTGATCGCTCTTTGCTTCCTGTGCAGACTTACCGTTCCACTACGAGCACGTTGCATGGGATTCATATCAGGGGAAACGCTCATCAGGCCTGAGCTTCCAGCATAGTTCTCACCCCAACTGTACTGGTTTGGATCTAGAGGAGTGAAAGACAACATTATGACACATTAATGGTGCATTATAGTACATTTTATCTTAAGTGTTTAAAATATTTGATGCCTCATTACCTGAGAAGTTTTGACATTTGTAATATCACAATATTTAATTACATTTTCTTATTATATTACTCCAGTTTATTTTTAAACTAATTTTAATCTGTCTTCTGTCTTTGTCCTCTGGCACTATTAACTAAATCTGTCATGGCAGTTGCTTAAATGGGTTTATGTGAAGGACAGACTGACACTGAAACAGGAGACAAAATAGTTTCACAGCTGTGTCCAGGGATTATGCTCATGTCTGATATCAGTGAAAACTTCAAGCAATAATTTGCTTTCATTAATCCAAAAATTCTCCAGTCAGCCCTGAAGTGTGAGGGAAGACGTGCATAGTTTGTTTTTCTTACTATCTTCCTCTGCTCCTTTAAGAAATGCTCCAATGGCTCCAAGATAGCCTTCATGTCTCAGGAATAAGGCCTGAACTTCACCCTACAACCACAAAATGAAAGGAAGGAGGCCACAACATAAAAATATAGTTTGTAGGTGAAAGTTCGGCAAATAACAACCCAAGCCCAGGACTAAACTGGGAGAGAAAACAACACATGAGACATAGGAAGGAATTCTTGAATTCCTGAAGAGCACCAAGTCTTGCCTTTGTGAAAAAATTGATGCTGTAGGTGATTGTGTGCATGGTGACAGGGTGCCCTCGAATGAAGAAGCCTCCAAAGTACACTCTGGACAGGTTGTGGAGCTTGGCATACAGACAGGCCAGCTGCCCGATGTCATTACTGATCATGTGGAGTAGACTCTTGGCCATGTCTTCTTTAGAAAACTCTGCAGTTTGAACAGAGTTATATACGTAAACATACTGGAAAGACATCCATATTTCAAAAGTTAAAAGCTTTTAAAAGATGCTCTATTATATCAACAGCATTCAGGCAGAATTTTTTCAGTAATTGGAAATTATGCAAATCTGTTTTCTGTTCAAGGCCTGGAAAACATAAAACAAAATTACACATTGTGAAGGCGAACAAACAATGTCAATAAGTAACAGGATAAAAGTGTGGGGTTTTTTTCCCCTCATTCTATGAGCATTAGGACAACAATCTAACTTTGATACTGTAGATATCAATATCAAACTCCTGTTCCATATTTCTAACCTGAAAAATTAAATTTTGAAAAATGGCACTCATTGCCATCACTAGTAGATGTAGAGTAACCGGGTTTACTTCAATAAACCTGCAAAGGCTGTGAACTTCTGTGGAATCGTGCCATCTGTTCACTTCTAACCACTAAGAAATGCAGCACATGGAGCTGCATTAGAACTGGGTGAAAGGTCATCATTTCATTTCAACTGACGTTTAGCAACAATGCTGAAAAATATTAAGCAGTGCTCAGCCTGATTTGCCATAAATTTGTGTTTTACTCACTGGAGACAATATGACTGTTGGAAATATTCTGAGCATATGCAGAAGTCGATTATGCTGCAGAAATGGTCCAAGTTCCAATGGAAATGTTGATAAACTCTTAACTGTGAAACTGGGTCAGCATTGGAATACATTTTACCCAGCATGAATCCAAGCTGACTACAGCTGCTGCCCTCCAAAGCAAGCAAATGAGCAAGTTACGTTTTGCAGCCATCTCTCAAGTCCAAAGAGGACCAGTGTTTGATATCCAAAATATCGGAAGGACACTGCTTTAGTGTATTTTTGTTACATGATCTGAATCAAATGCAAATGTAAGAATCTAAATAATTCTAAATTATTACAGTGACCTGAAAATAACTCTGTAGGGAAGCCACATTAAGTCAATGTGCCCATGTGTCACCTTTGTCAGCAGTGGCGGACTTCCCAAAACTGCTCGCGATAAGATCTCCAGTCAAGCCCAAGGACCCATACGATCCTCCGTAGATATCTTTAACAAGCATATCCACACTTGCGTGCTGCCCTTTTGAGGCCAACTGTAGCAACTCGTCAAATCTCTACAGGCGAGAAGAGGGTAAAGTTCAAGATGCCTCAGGAAACATATTATTGCACTAAGAAGCCAGTCAGTCAAGGTTGATTTCAAAGTAACAAATATTACAGACTGACACTAAACAAAGACCAAGCTGTTTAAGATACCTTTGTTTTGGTGAGCAAGGCTCCAAGACCCCAAAATGTCCCTCCACCTATTGAGCTTCCTCCTATTCGTTCAAATTTGTCCTCTGATTCAACCTGTTGAGGAGGGAAAGAAGGGATGTTGCTTTATGTGCAATCAAATATTTATACAGATGTTAGTCTGGACGAAGCCATGCCTGCTTTTTACATACTCTATACTACAGGCACAAAGTCATGAGCCTTAGCCCACTGAGCTAGAGCAATCCCTGTCACCCCTGAGCCAAACTGACACCAGACTTTTTGCAACAGAGATACAAATATTTGTGAGACAAATTCAAGGCATTTGAGAGATTGCACAGCTGCTGCTGCAATACGCTCTTCTGCAGATTTAGGTATGTAAAGAATGAAGTGTGCTGCGCAAACTTTGTCAAGATGCCACTGTTTACAAATTGACTTGAGTTTTTTTCTGCAGCCTGGTCAGGATTCAACACATTTTCTTTCACATACTGGCCAATATTTATGCTGAGTACATAGATCTGAGATAACCAGGAAATATGACTTTGAATAATTCTTCTGAAAGTTTCTCGATGATAAAAGAGGTAGGTGGGCTTTAACTTACAATTGAAACAAACTCTAGTTCCAGGTTTGGTCATTACCTTAACTATAGACACACCAGAGCCGATGTTTACAAGCAGGTAAGGGAAGATATCTGGATGAGTCGTCTGAAAGCGAAACTCGGAGTCGGCGTGCTTGGCGTACACGAAAGCCTCGTGGGGAATGTTCCTCAGCACAAAGTTACAGCCTTTGATAAGGCAAGTCATCTCATCCTCTTTGTCCACTCTGCAACAGAGACCATTAGCTTGAATCACTCTCAGCCAAATGTGTAATACTTCCAGAGAAAGGAAGTAGCCATTTTGTCCATTAAGCATAAAGTGTCATCTCCTCTTAACAATATTACTAGACATTTACATTTTACCAGGCTGCAACTGTCGGTCGTTGTGTGTTAAGAGCAACACAAGCAGCTTTCAATGCCAAACAAATACCTCCAGCCAGTTTCACAGTTCAGCTTCCCTTCCTTGAGCTGAATCATGAGTGGTATTCAGCTGCAAAACTGAATGAACTACTCATGTTGCTCTCAATGCTCATATCGTGTGGATTCAGTCAAAAAGGAAGTTAAACATTATGTAAATGCTTTTGTTTTCACATGTTTGGTTAGCCAACAATGGGGCAGCTAAAACTGGCGAGCCAGTAAACAGCGGATCTTTTCCAGAATAGTCTTCGTAAGGTCTTCAAAAGCTCTTTCCGAAAAACAATCCAACCTGTCCCCTGATTTGACCCGGTTCACAGGAAGAGGGTAGGAAATTGCTTTGTGAGTGGATCAGCTGCAGTAAGGACAGGACACCATTGTTTATTCCAATTTAGTCATCCGGAATATGCCAGAAACTTGCCTCCCTTTGTTTCTGTTTGTACGTGTAGTATGTACAGTTTAGCACTGTACCTTATGTGAGACAAAAAGAGAGACATTTTCTTTTACTTTACTTGCTGCACACTTGGTTTGTATACTCACTTGAGTCCAAGTTTCCTCTCAATGAGCTCCTTGAACTTGTGTGCCCCTCCACCAGTGGCTTTGATAACTTTGGTTTCTGTGTTGACCAGATGGTCTTTGATGAAGTCCAAGCACGTTTCAATGTAAGCATTTTCAAACTTGATAAAGTGCAGGCGTGCAGTGACCTCTTCCTGCACCGATATCTCATACAGCTTGTCACCATCCGCATCCTGGGGCACAGATGAGACGGAAACACAGACGAGAAAGGGTGAGTACTTCATTATACCCATCTGATGAAGACTGCCCAAGTATTTGTGATCACAGTCCTGCTAGTCTGCGTATATTAGGTTTATTGAGGTGCTACTTCAAAAGAAAGAAATGTAGGCTACCAAGAGTGCAGTTAGGAAAGACCAAGATACCACATTTGTTCCATAAATGCATATAAACTGACAATAACAACAAATAATAATTACCTTCGTATCGAAAGATCGTACTTTGGCCACTTTATGTTGTACAGTTGAGTAGTAGGCAAGCTTCGTAAGGGACCCACCTGTTAAAGCAAATGAGCATTGATATTGTGCGATAATAAACCCACTGCACAGCAAAAGATAAACAAGCGGTATGACTGAATTAAGTCTGACATCCAGCCCTAAACAAACAAGTTCACCGGCTGTTTAAGTCGGAGGCGACACAGCACTAACACAAGCTAGCTAGCAGCTAACGCCAACGGTGTCGTTACTTGACAAAGTTGTGCGGGTTGTTTGAACACATCCGCTTTACGAGATAAAAACAAAACAAAACACAACACAACACAACCCCGAGAGACTCGTTAAACAGATTTTTAAAAATAAATAAATAAATAAAAGACCCGCAGTCAAAACACATCCACGAACCTATGCGGCTAACGTTAGCTTTGTCTTGTTTACTTCCACTGAAAGTCATGTGTTGTCATAGTATCGGGCTGCGGCGGAGCAGCTACATAAACACGGAGATTAGCAGCGTTAGCGCTAAAGTGACTGAAGAAACCCAGGAAACCTTCACACTCCCAGGTACCTATGTCTATGGCGAAGCGCTTTGCGTTTTCCAAATTGCGGAATATCTCATCGGGCGGAAGAGTAATGCTTTTATCCATGGTATGACCACTACTGCTGCTGTCAACCCGACCACATTCCGCCATGGTCGGCAACGATTTGACGCTGCGCACTGCGTGACGTGCGTGCGTGCTCCCGGCCGTCCAATCAGCTTTCACGCACACTCCGAGGAGTGGGCGTCGTCTCGTAATGTTTATTATTAATAATAGTAGTGTTATTATTATTAGATAGTACCATATATACATTATATGCATTGACTTTATAAGTTATCTATCTATCTATCTATCTATCTATCTATCTATCTATCTATCTATCTATCTATCTNATCTATCTATCTATCTATCTATCTATCTATCTATCTATCTATCTATCAGTTTTCAGTTGAAACTGTATTTAAGAGGTGTTTGTCACCGAGTAATAGAAACGTAACACGTCAACGTAACACGATATATTTTAGCTGCATCGAAAAAAAATTGTTTTCCGAAATAATCACAGAGTTTTAAATAGAAGTTGAGCATTATAACCCACACGAAGGGGGAGGATTTTATTGCAGAACTATTATATTAGACTGCATTAAACTGACAACTGAGGATACTTCTTTTCTTTTTTACTTTTTAAATTGTTTGTATTTCTGATATTTTCAGGCATTGTCGATTTTACCAACTTGATGCTGCAAGCAGGATATAAAGAGATAAACTATATGTAAAAGGTCAGCTATCTATCTACCTATGTATCATGGCACACGTATATAAACTAGCCACTGTAGAGTAGAGTACTCAGCCACAACAGAAACATAAATTGACCTCCAATGGAAGATGCTACAGTGACTACAGACTGAGGAAGGGATACATAACTATAGCTCAATAAATGTCACTATAACTGGGTTCAGATTAGGGTTTTTCTTTTACAGCTGATTCATTTCAGAGTCAAGAGGGAAAAGTACAGTTCAAGATGCAGTTGATGGTTTTTATTCAAAAAGAATATACGGGTCACATTGTGTTTTTATACCTCCACAGAGGCACCGGTGGTGATGATACATCACAGTAAAACTTTTAGGTCCAACACAGTGTACTCAAACAGAGTTGAATGAACAGCTTCAGTATCTTTACAAAAGACAAGAAATCATTTAGTCCAAGCAGGCAAAGTAATCAACTCTGTTTCAATATAAGAACATAACTCTCAGATTTACATTTTTCCTACTGACACAGCAAAACATGTTGATAATAAAAGAAATGACTTCAAGACCCAACATGGGTCAATATTCTTTTACATTGTAAAAATATACACATACATACAATATGAATGATGCAAACTGAAAAATCCTGCAACAAAGTAGCCAAAATGTACCACCACCATAATAACAAAGCCAATTTTTTTAACATATTGACAAGTCAATTGGAGAATATGTATTATTCATAGAATACAATGTTGTACTTCTTAAGAAAGAAATAATTTGTCAGTCCAGTAGGACTTGAGAGGCACTTCTATTAAATTTCAAAGTGATATGTTTGATAACAACTTTTGACCAACATGGTCATCTGAGTCTGTGTGGTAGTGAGTCCAGTCT
>JANJOY010001842.1:0-10109 GCA_038496675.1 Rachycentron canadum
GCTGGCTACCTCACATCAACTCCCAATCTGCTTTTCAGGATTACTGCGCAATCAACTGCAACCAAGGACCAAGGTTCTGCTATTAAGTCTGGGGTTAGGGTTAGGTTTGCTCTCATGTATCAATTGGGCTTCAGATGTCATGTACTATGAGTGGACTGGGAACCTTTTGTCAACAGAAGGTGTCGCAGAACTCTCTTCTCCACACGTACCAATCATCTATCAGATGTCTTGACCTTTTTAAAGACAGAAATGCATTAGACACATTTCTAGGCACACAACAAATTTCTCTAAAAACTATAGACTGTAAAAAGAGATGGATGTAGTCTCTGTGACATCTCCCATTGGTTTTGAAGCTCGGAGAGAGCTGCTCTGCCGTCGCCATCTGGTCAGTGCCTGGCTCGTCCTAACTACCAAACTAATCCAAAAATGGGAAAAGAGGAAAGACGTGTGTGTGGAGCTGAGACGTCAATGGATGCTGGCTTGTGTCAAGCACACGCTCACCCACTTGTCATACAAAGTGATATGCTCTAAATCGCACATAACTTTAAACCTTAAAAAAAAAAAATCGGTGTTGAAATTTGCAATGGAGGGGAAAATTAGCTTTACAGACCATAATGATTCTGTTTATTATTTATAAAGTAAATTTTAATAACCCATGAGTGTGATAGTGGTCATTTTTGGCTTCATTTTTCAGCCCCTGATGCTGTCACTTGTCTACACTATCTAGTAAGACAGAGATGGTGGTGCACATAGTCTTCAGTTCTATCAGAAAATGTACATTCTTTGCTTGTGTTATGTGGCATTATTATGAGCCCATTTGTCTCATCTACATCTTTTCTTTGTTACAAAAACCTAAACCAAACTAATTCCCAGTTTCCCTGGTTAAAAGTGCCAAACCCTAACTTTAACAAAATCTGAAAACCCTAGTCAGTTGATGTATAGACAGCAGTTTTAAAGTCAACACAATTTTCAGCTAATGGATGGTAGAATGGGTAACGACTCTAAGGCACTGTACTCCCAGCCCTGCTGCTCCATTAATGCTGCTGAGCTACAGAGGAATGGATGCTTTGACTCAGAAATAGGCTTTATCCCTCTAAAAGTGGCTCTTTTGATGACAGTTTGGTGCATACATGCTGCACTTCCTCCTGAATGCAGGAAGTTTGCCCCATTTTAATACTCAAACCCATACAGGCCTATATCCCAGATAGATCTGTGCTACGAAAGGGTATAAATAATGAAAGATGCAGTCTTTACAAGTTAAAAAAGACCTACAGTGCTGTTACATAACAGTGGAATGAGTTATGAGGATAACAAATTAGCCAGAGTGAGGCCAAGTACAGTAACATGCTGGACCAATCGACTGCAGTAAACTAACACAAATGCTGATTTATGCTCAGATTTGTCCTCTTAGATGTAACCTCAGTTTTGGTCACGACTATAAATGTTCTCCTGTTTCCCTTGGCAACTTCACCTTTTCTGAACATCTGAGCTCCTTGGATTCTGGCAAGGTCCCTCTTCCTTCTTGGTTTAAAAAAAAAAAAGGCAATTTCAAGCAAAACAAGTCACTTTCTCTCAATTACTATGTATCTGGCAGGGTAATCCTATAAATGTTTTATAATATATATATACACACACACACACACACACACACACACACACACATATATATACATGCCCTCTAACAAGCACACACACATCAATGCCTCTAACCATTATGACACCACACCAGACTGAGGCGGGCTAAAGGACACCACGCCTGTGGAGTAAACAGCCAGCTGTATCCACCCCAACCTCCATCCTCAGACCTTCACCTCTCACAAATGAACCCTTCAACATCATATGATCCACATCTGCCGAGATGCTTCTCAGAGCTTGCCATTTACACAATGTGGCAAATATGCGATACCTGAGGACGTGAAGGATTGCCTCAAAAATGCCGCTGTTTGCACACGCACGACATGTCATGTGAGAACATTTCATTAGAGATGCTGTCAACAGCGATCTATTATTGTGGAGATATAGTGTGCCTGGAGGAGGAGCCACGTTGGAGAACACGCAGGCCTCTAACTAACTCCCAGTAGAAAGGTGTGAGTGCATGACTCCTCAAAACAAGTGATTTGTTATGACACTGAAAAGAGCCCCCACAGTTGTCAGGGTGCCTTAATTGCTCCAGCGGCGTAAGGGACTCGGAGTGTGTCTGGATGCTGCCACTCACTGCTATGATGTGCAATACAATTAAAAGCTCCTTCCCTGGACGTTTCATATGACAAACACCAACTGAGATGTACTCGATAGTGCTGCGTCTTTGCAATTGTTAAGATGACTTGTAGATAGTTCTTTTGTCTAAATGCACATATATATTAGTATGTATGTGCCTGGGCGTGTGTTACGAGTGTGCTTTCTGTCTCTCAGGCTGATGTCAGCAGCTGATAGAGTGGACATAACGGGTGACAGTCTGTCTTCACCAAGGTTACCCAAATTGTGCAGCCGCCTTATAGCTAATGACACCCCTTTGAATTTTTCATGCATTTCTGAATGTATTTATAATTTAGCTGTTTAAAATCTCGTCCGGTAACTAAGGGGCTTTTCTTGACACACACACCCTGCATGCATATTACCTTATTCATTCTCCCCATTGTAGCATAAAAGAAAAACAAAGCACTGCCATAATGAACAGCTTGTACTACTAATGCAGAGGAAAGGGCAGTGATGTCAAATAGGACGGACCAGCTTTGATGCTCTCCGTTAACTTTATTGAGCAGTGCCAGACTACATTGTGCTGTGTTCTTCTGGCCCCAAGAGAATGAAGAAGGCTCAGCCCCACCCAGGACTAACACACACTTCACATTTCTAATTTTCAGCACCAGGCATGGAGGCGCAAGGAAGAAAATGCAATATTAATTCCCCCCTGTATTATGTCTTAATATGCAGTTCATCTTGACTTTTGCACATGACTTGTCCTGTCATTTGAATAGCCGCGGCCTCCCATTTCCTAATTTCACAGTCATTATCCACTGAAGTCCTTTTTTCTGGGCATTGCTAATTTTGATTAACTATTTTGAAGGTCAACCAAGCAGCGCTGTCTTGCTGCATGTAAGAGTCATACATGTACCAACCATACATAATATGATATATAGTTCCCGTCTAAATATGACATTTACCCACCTCCCACGCACACCAAGAATAAATAATAATGCCGACCCTTTTTTTTTGACACTTTACTTTAACTACACGCATTAAAAATCTACTTCACATTTGTCATGCTCTATTTTTTACCACCGTGTTAAAACTGTAAATTTAGTCATATTTTCAAATGTATAATCATTTTGTAATGCCATATTATACAGTGTGATGTGAAAAAGAGGAGCGCAAACTTCAAGTTAACGCAGAGGTTTTACACACTTAACCATCTCTCAATAGCTGCCAATTGCATCACAAATTACACTGAGATTTTCTTCAATTTAATTGTCTTAATTCTTTACACCTGAGGTGTGTATCTCATCATGGTTTCACACTTCGCTTTGTCACGAGCGTCTGTCTCACAGTAACTACAGCTAGAGCAGCTTCCTCTGAGCACAGCCCCAGCAAGAGGCTATTACAGTCCCCCATTTTATTACCCATTACTACTGAGGTCATTAGCAGCAAGAGGGATTGTACGCTTCTTAACCTATTGATCAATGTAACTACTACCATTTAATCCTGTGCTGAAGGAGTGAAAATCTGCCTAAGACTGGGTCCTATAGAGAGGAAGGGCGGGAGGGAGCACTTTAACTGAAAAATATTGTCCTGGCCTCTGTATCACGCCCATTTAATGCAAACACAGGACGCCAGTCGCCATTTAGAGCACTCCCATATGGTGCACTCCCTTATCTCTTGGATAACATCATGACTCCAGATGATCCACAAAAATATATCACCCTCCAAAGATAGTCTAAAAGAAGGCTCATACTGGGCTAATAACTGGAGGGATCCACTGCTCTAATCTCCTCCACTAATATGAGGGTGTGAAAAAGAGGACATTCTGAGGATGCCAGAAATAGCTGATGTTTATGAATTTCACAAAGGTGTGTTGCTCTCCAGGTGCCTTCCATACATAAACATTCAAACCTGGAACATCTTCACACAGCTGCAGAGTGACTGCAGGCAATGTACTGTACCAGCACAGGCCTGCTGGCCAAACACACACACGTGCACACGCGTGCGCACACACACACACACACACACACACACACACACACACACACACACACACACACACACNCACACACACACACACACACACACACACACACACACACACACACACACACACACACACACACACACACACACACTCAAAGCTAAACTGTGGCATGTTAACTGTCAACTTTCCATATAGAGCATCATGGTCAGCTTTCTCTGTATATTCAGTATGAAAATACAAAAAAATACATAAATGGCTTTGAGGTTGAAACATTAAAACAATTAAATTAAATACAAGTAAATATTAAATGTTTTATTCTACATTACAACAATGACAAAACATTTTGAATATTCCTTTATGTAAAAAATATGGATCATTCATTCTGTTCAAAGCCTCATGTTGCACAAGCGTTGCACAGTGTGGAGGGCATTTTCCAGTAAGGACACCTGCAGAAAACCAACTTTCAACAAGAGACGAAAAGGGAAAATGTGAAAATCTAATGAAGGAACACAAACCACACATCTGACAACACGGAGAGTTACTGATTCAGTTAATGAAGACACTCCCCGCAGCCCCCCCATCACAATTCAGAGGTCAATGCCTGGTGAAAAGGAGTAAAGGTGAACAAGGTTGTGAAATAGCTCCTTTCCTTTCCCTGCACTGAGGCAATTAAGAAGAACAGAAATGAGGGACAAGGAGGTGAATATCAGTGAGCCCGACAGACGTTTCACTGGCCGCAAAGGTGCAGGTTGGCTGAAAGAAAAAAAGAAAAAAGGAAAAAAAAAAAAAAAAAAGAGAGAGAAGACAAGAATTATCAAATTTTCATTTGTGCTCCCTGGGGTCATCTTGTTTTGTAGGGGCATCAAATGGAATGGAGAAGTAAAAAAGAAATAACAAGCCCTAGAGAAATCACAGAGCCTGGTCCGTTTGATGCTGTTGTTTTACCTTGGCCTGCAGTGGCGCAAGGAAACGACTTTCCATCCTGACTGTGATCTCCGCATGGAAATGCCACCAAAATTAGGATTTCACGGGAGCTATTGTACTTAAGTGAAGTGTGAACATAATTAGTCGTCGACAAGACTGGAAAGACTAATTCTATATTACCCATTCAGGATGATTGAAATCTCTGAGGTGGAGAGCATTAATTCCCTCTTCGCAACACAGAGGCAGAATACTCACACTGACAAGCTTTTATAATAAAAAAATAATAATATTATTATTATTAAAAATACCTTAAAATATAAATAGCTAAAAACAGCATGTTCAGAAAGCCTAGAACATTTAAAACAGAACTGCTGGACAGAAGTGCTCATCCCTACATGTGTTAAAACCTCCATAATTCCTTCCTCGTCATCCACAATCAAGCAGTTTTAAAAATGTTTACAGCTCACATAAACAGGATAATCACAGCTACATTCTGCCTCCATGTATATACACACACTATAGATTCTGTATTTGGTGTGAGGGGGCTGGAATCATTCACAGCAACTGTAAAAACAAAAGTTAAGATTGCATTTTAATTAACTTCTCAACTGCAAACAAACAGGTTTTTTTTGGTGGAGCTTGGTTCCAATGTCGGGTTTAAACAAACAAACTGCACGGCGAAGTGAGCAAGCTCCCACCCCAACAATAACAGCTGAGCTGCACCCTGGACGCAGTTTCCCACACTGGAGGTAGACACTATTGCAGGTGACACACAATCAGACAGTCAGACACCAGTCCTCATCATCATGTGTTAGTTTAGTATTTCAAATTAAATTATTTGTGATTATACTTTAGAGTAAAAAATGTGTTTTGGACAAATTCTGTAATGATTAATAGTAAAAATAAAAAGACAGTTGCCTTTTTTCTTTTTTTGAGGATTTATGAACACAAACAACACAAAAAAAAAAAAAAAAAAAAAAAACCTTAAGTGCTTCATAGCATTTCTGATGTGTGACTAAATGTCCATCTCATCACTCTTTCTGACCTTTCAGGCCACACCTCCAAGTGCACATTTCACACAGCCACGCAGCGTTTGAACTCTGAAAACAGGCTCACAAATCTAGGGTGACAATTACTGTCCCACACACGGATGTTCTGTTTTTCGCTGCTCCCCCAGACGTATTACAGTCACCGCTGGTGTAAACTGCATGCTCCTTGATCGATGGTTTACCAGCTCTACATGGTTACGCAACGATGCACGTCTTCAGATGCATTATTTAAGTCAGTTGAGATTTAATTAAGATCACAGCCTCTAAAATCCCATTCAAATGAAACTGTAGTCAAAAGACAATGGCTGACACGTCCTCGTGCAGATTGTTTCTATTCTCTGCACACCAGCAACGCAAAACTAATCCTTGTTTCCATGACTGCAGACAAGAGGGCCACAAATGGTGTTTCTTCTTGACACCCTTAATGTTGCTGTGTTATGTGACTCATATAAAGTATACAGCCAATTAATTAAATTATAGCAAGAAAGATAGTCAGTGTCAGAGGTAGTTTTACAGTATTCAGTAAAAATCAGGATGTGCCAGACTTTTACAGGTCCGAATACATCCCTAATAATCCATCCCTATTTTCTAGGGGCAACGTGTCAATACCATCAAGTCCCTTACTGTTTTAAAATATATAGGTCGTGACGTAGATGAGTGGTGAAAAAGACCCTCTGCCACAAAACACTCTCCACCATGTAATCTCATCATTATCCTACCATCTCAACCCTTTGAAACACATGGCATCTCAAGTGTGGAGTTAATCTTCCTATCTGAAACAGAGATGCACACACTCTGAGCAGTAATGACCCTTAAAAAAAAAAAAAAAAATGAATGAAAGCCTTTTTCAAGTAAAAACATGTTTTAGTCAGGAAAGCCAGGGAATAACAGCAGAGAGCAGCTGGTGGCTCACTATATCACTGCTCAACTATTCCCCCGTCTCTCCTCTCTGACTTGCCTGCCTACTCCAGTACAAAAAGAGCGTCCCTGTAAAGGATATCCCAGCGAGCTGTGGGGCTCTGCCGGCTACCCCCTGCGTGTGCCCCCCTCTTCGGGTACACAGCTAATATCTGGTTGCCTATGTCATGGTTTAGAAATGACAGGTGCTGGCAGCCCCTTGCCTTGACAGGCCACTGCACAAATAACGCCCCTGCCTGAAAGGGCTAATGCACTACTAATGAACAATAAATCAAGTTTGATTACAAACTGTCAACCCAATCAGCTCGCACTCCAGCTCTCCCAAACTGCGAGCCTCGGCACAGCTGCACGGCATTACGCTGCACGCTGGCCTGTTTAGGCTTCGCTCTCCTCCTTCACACCCATCTGATATTCTCCTCCACTCTTCTCCTCCATCTCTCCTTTCTGTCAGGCACCCACTTTTCCAGCACTGATGCAAGGTGCTGAAACATTGCTCCCAAAAAAAAAAGTTTCAGCTAAATGATGAGTGCAAACAGACCGCACATGTGAATCTTTTCTATAGTTGTATGAGTGTATTACTTCAAATTATTGTTGTAAAAATACTTGAGGGCATTAAACAACAGAGTCAGTAGCTGTTTTCTGTGTAAAACCTCAAAGCTGTCAAGCAGGACTCAAAGTTGACAGCAGAAAGAATGAAAGAAAATGACCACAACTTTCCCTCCTAAATGTATTCTGCAGTCCCTTTGTTGCAAGCACTGATATATACACACACACACACACACACACACACACACACACACACACTAACTTTTCAGGAAGACATGAGCGATGACATTTGGAGTGACAGCGTGTCTCCAACGTGGTTTTGTGGTGACGGTGTCAAATATAGAGCTGTACCAGCCTGTGTCTTAATTCACTGTGACACCATGAGGAGAGTGAGGATTAGTCCAGGCCATAGCCTGAGAGCGAGCAAACTCTGACCAGCACTCATTACCTCAGAGCAACAAATTCATCAAAAACACACAACCAGCTAAACCCAACAAATAAAACATAAATACATTTTTTTTTAATGAATGCCTTGCCATGGGGAAGTTTTAAACCTTACAACATAATAATCACATATATTTACAAAACATAATCATTTCTGAGGAAAACAACAATGTGAAAGAGAAGACAAACCTGTGTCCTGTTTTCCCTAGAACTTTCCATAATTCAAACAGCACACAGTACAGTGCTGGATCCTGCTGAACTGGTTAGCTCACTATCAGCAAAGTAAACAAAACTAAACAAACAGTGTGGAATGGCAGTCAGAAACTTCATGTAAAAGGTCAGGGATCTAATACTGTAACTGACAAACAAACACAAGCAAAAGAAACTGTTGCATTGGCTGAAAGTGAAAAGCTGAATATTTGACAAGAGCAGAGTTTACACATAAAAACAGGAGCGCCTAATCCATACAGTCTCTTTCTGAGATGCAAAACAACCTCATACAGTAAATTACTTGCTTTCACATATTTCTCCTTTCAGAACAAGCCTGTAAACTGTCAGTGTCTCACAGGCAAAGTAAACCCTAGATAACTGCTCCTATCACACAAACTGCATGACAAAATTAACCAATTACAATGATAGAACATCAACGGTAGACAGACAATAAGCCTCCTTTTCTCTTTCTCCCTGGTCAAATTAAATTGTCAAGTTTTTTACACAAGAAAGCTGGCAAAATCAGAGAAATCAATCATATTGACAAACCTGACAAACTCCATTTAGCTGGCAGGGTAAACAGAGTGCCGGGCCACGCGGTGTGGAGTGAAGCAGAGCGGAGAGCACGGCAGCAAGGGAAAGAGAGAGAGAGAGAGAGAGGAAGGGAGGGAGAGAGAGAGAGAGAGAGAATGAGTCAGTGAGAGAGAGAGGTAGGGAGAGGTAGAGGCACACAGGCAGGGAGGCTGTGAACAAGCGCTGCTGTGCTGTGGAGTCTCCAACCTTCCTCGGGATACAGACAGATTGCACGCGCAAGGTTGCTCCCTGGCTGACAAGATACAAAACTATCCAATCAACCACGCCCTTCTCCACCAATCACGACCAGCCCTCTAAACATAATCAATTCAAATGGGGCCACACAATAGGGAGCCGCGGGCTGGGCTGCAGGTGAACCCGTGCCTTTGTGTGGGGGCCCCTTTAAAATAAAAAAAAAAAAAAAGACACAGTTGACGGCTGTTAACCCTTTGACCCCTGCCGGGACTCCGGCCGTGCTATTGAAACAATGGGAGCCTAAAGAAAAGAGGCCCTTTAATTAAACAACAGATAAGTAAACACAGCTATCCAGCGGAAAGAAAGAAAACTGGCCCTGCTATCAGCCCCTTTATTGTTCTGTTAAATGGAAGTGTTTACAGTTCCAGGATAAAGACACAACTCATTTCACATGCTGAAAACAACAAATGCACAAACAATTCAGACGCTTTGTAGTTATTTGGACTTTTTAAAATTTCCAAGCTGATACCACATGTGTTTTATTTTGGAATAAAATGATGTATTTATGAGAACAGTTTGTCTTGCCTTGTATTTGCTCCAGTAATACTAATGTGTATACAATGTGTACTTACACCCATAACATGCAACTCATTGCAACAGACCAAGTTTGATTATAAAAAAAAAAACAAACAAAAAAAAAAACTCAGCCTCAGCAGCCCAACTTTTTTTTACCTCAGTTTTTAAACACTTATAGTACAGTTTGGTCTCAGACAAGCTAAAACCACTTATATTAATAGCTAACATTACACCAGCTACCAGGCATTCCATCCAACTCCATCCCAATGAGAGCAATTAGCTGTCATGATATCATCACACTCTTTAACATCCATGTGCACTCAGTGAAGGGAAAAGACAGGAGAGGAAAACAGGACCCTGCCACCTACTGGAGAGCTCACTGAACTCACCAGGAGAGAGAGCAGGCAGAATGAAAAGCCTCCATATATACGTAAACTATATAGCCCTATAAACTATATATATATATATATATATATAGTTTACGTATATAT
>JANJOY010001861.1:0-11212 GCA_038496675.1 Rachycentron canadum
ACAGGAGTCTATGAGTCTGACTCACTGCTGGAGCCAGACTCTAGTGGTCTGTAGAGGAACTGCAGGTTTTGACTCAGCAGCATTGAGTCCCTCTGTCCACTGGACAAAAAACTCCCAGCTACAATCAGCATTCAGACCCAGGTCAAACTGCATTTTGGCTCTAATTCCATTCAGGATTTCAAAGGGTGATGACAATCTATCCCCGAGTTGTTCAGAAGGAACCAAAGACATCGACCAACAGATCAAAACAGACCAACAGAGTTTTCCAACATTCGGTGCTTTGGGGCTGAACATAACAAAAAATCTTGAAGATAAACCACATGAATAAATTACCAGTGTAATTCTAAAAATGCCCTAATTGAGCTGGACTCAGCTCCATCCTGGACTCCATCCTGTCACACACAGTGGCCACTGCAGGTGGCACTTGTATCTGTGTTTTTTAAAGCCGACGGCTTCTACTGACGTCCTGGATCATGTCATTGTCGTAGCTAAAGTCTTGGAAAGGTCAGGCCACTAATGGCATAATTCCTTTCTCTCTTTAATACCATAATTCCTTCCTGTATTTAAATGAGTTTATCCAAGCTCCCGTCCTGATGCTGTACATGTGTCTTTAATCCCAGATGACAGTTGTTTCAAAGCATCTGATTCCATGTAATATCCTCTTACAACCGGTTTTGGTGGCTATTGATGATGAAATGGATCATTTAGATGTTCAACTTTCAGAGGAATTTGAAGCATTGAATGTTTTAATATGTGGCGTTTCTAACGGGACGACACATCGCACTGTTTTTCTTTTTAATGCTTCTCAGAGAGGAGACTTGGCTCTTCATTGTTGCCCTTGTTGTGCATGTTTTATAAGACTACACAGCAATGAGAACAACTGAGACAAAACTCTGCTTACTTTTCTTTTCAGACGACGATAATTAAACATGGCAGCCATCCTAAGTGTGATGTTTATGGGTACAGGTCCACCGGGAGCCCATTTTCTCAGCACTGGCCTTGTTTTCTTCTTTTCAGTGAAAGTGATTCTCTGTGCTGCTTTCCCAACTGTCTGGCAGAGGTTAAGAAACAATATGTCCACTTTTACTTACAGTGCAGCATGTTGCTTGCTCAGTTACAATAAGACCGACGATCAGCATTTCCCAAATGAGCACTGTTTGGTGCTACGAGCTAAACAAGGACACGAAGTCTGGAGTCATAGACAAAAGCAGCCGATACAGCTGAATGGTACTGGAGACAGATCCTCTAGACTCTCCCAACAGCAAATATAACAAGGGAAGGTAACTGAAATAATGAACTAATGAGTATGAGTTTAGTCAAGTCAGTTTCTATTTGCATAGAGAACAGAAGTTATCTCAAAGCATTTTCCAAAAAGAGACAGGTCTCTCTTCACCATGAGCAGATCCACGAGCAGCACTCGGCGTCAGTGACAGGAAAAACCTTTTAAGAGGCAGAAACCAGGAGCAGGACCAGACTCATCTGCCTTGAGTTGGGTCACTGCTCTTGGTCAGTGATTCCTGCTGGTCCTGACTGCGTCTTTGCAGTGACAAGCCCTGTTGAGCCCGTCACTCAAACATAGCTCTAATCTCGCCTCTTTCATTCAGTTTCACCTCAAAGCACCAAAACCAGGCAGTTTAATCTCTGTTTTACACATTGAGATGATACATCTGGGATCTGTAATGTCTGAGTTGGCGTCTAAACCTACTACCTGCCTCCATGACCCTCTGAACAAAGACGCCCTCATCTTATGGACCGACACATACTTTATTTGATTGAACCTTTTCAGTCAGCTTTCAGGGCCTGTCACTCCAGTTCAGTGTCTCTGGTCCGAGTGTTTCCTACTGTAATACTATGAAATGTGGAGCCCTCTGCTTTTTAAACTTCCAGATTTCACTGTGATGCTGATGATACAGCTGATCAGCTGTATCTTCCTGTTAAGCCTGATGACCCTGGATGTCAAAAACTTTCCTGCTCCTAAAGTCACATTAAACTGATATTCTGGTGATTGGCCCGGCTCAGTATAGATCCGTTTGAGCCAGTTTTTTGTCACTGTGTGACAAATGTCAATAAATAGAAAAATAAACCTTCACAGATGGTCCAGAGTGCAGCAGCTCATCTGGTCTTCAATCAGCCCAAAACTGTCGACCTCCAGTGGCTTCCCATGGACGTCTGAATCCAGTTCAAGCCCCTAATGCTTCTTCAGAGACTCTGGGTCTGAACCATCTACTTGAACTCAGCCATTTAGCCCTATGCTCCTTCTCAGCCACTGTGTTCCCCTAAAGAAGGTGGTCTGCCATCACCACGAGACCCTTTTCCAGGCCTTTGTGACATCCAGACTAGATTAATGTGATATTTTCTGGTCGGCCATATGCTGCTGCAGCTATAATTTAACTAAATCTGACCACATTATACCAATTTTAGCTTCCTTCACTTGGCTTCCCATCCATGTCAGATCAGACTTTAAGGCGCTTATAGTGACGAACTGAATCGTAGATGGACAGGTCTCTTTATACCTGTCTGATCTCCTTAAAGCTTGTATTCTCTCCCAAAGTACAGGTATCTGTCTGTCCCCAGAGTTAAAAAGCCTTTTCCCATCATGCTCCTCTGGAACAACCTCCCTGCTGACATCAGACTGTCTGAATCTGCTGAGAAATTCAAATCCAAACTTAAATCTTATCTTTGTGCCTTAACCTTTTTTCAGTTAGTGGCTTATTCCTTTGATTATTTCAGGCCTGGTATCATTTCCCGGCTCAATCTCTTTCCGCCCCTCCCTGTCCTTTCTTGTCACTCAGGCTCTCGCTGCAGGACTGTCAGCCACGTCCGGGTGTGGACCTGCAGTATTTCTGTGGAGTCTGTTTTTTTGGCTGAACATCTTGAAACTAGAGACTGAGACCATAAACTCATTAGGAAAACATTTACTGAGCTAATAAATCAAGGGAGAAGTAGGGACATTTTCCCATAGACTTCAATACAATCTGACTACTAATTAGTGCCAACATATACATTCAGTGATACAGGAATTTCAGTCAGCTCAGAAAACAGGAGCACAAACTTACTCACACTCCGTTTCTGTTGATTTAATTAGCAAACTTTTGATATTTACACATGAAATTCTCCAAAAGGCACAAACACAGAATAAACATTCAGTGACTCAAATTGGCTGAAGTGATGCTAACAGACTGTAACAGCAACCACCTGTCACTCAAAGCAGCCCCGCCCCCAATGCACAACTTTATTCCTTAACAAACTGTAAACAGGTGCGTTCTGTAAAGCCGACACAACAGCCTGGTGAGAGTGGGGAGCAGACCTGGGTGTAAACACAGAGGTTTGGTTGGAGATGACTGACAGGTGAGTGGAGCAGCAGCTGATGGAGCGGGGTCATCAGGGTGGAGGAAACCAGTCCCCACTCAGTACTGGTTCCCTGATCTGCAGGTTAAAAGCTGTTGCAGTGGAGGTCACTAAAGAAGTTTGCTGTGCAGTCGACATCGACTGAATGTCGGACTAATACGTGAGCACAGACTTGTGCTCCGATACAATGAGATGATGATCAATTGCATCTACGCTCACGTGTCAAATGACGTTCGTTCTGATATTGAATTGTCATTACGATAAATCAGAGAGATGGAGAAGGTCCTTTAGATGAAGCTGATCCTGAATCAGGAAGATACTTGATGACAAGTTTGAAATAAGCACAGAGAGAAACATGAGCCGACTTGAAACTACAAGGCCACAACATTAGTTCACTTTCATTCTGGGTATTTCACAGATATTCAGATCACTGTGGCTGCAGGATTGAATCAACGCTGCAGAAACACTGATATCTCATCACAACCAAGTTTCTTGGGCTTAACGTATCCTGCCGTCTAGATACTGTGACAATAGATGGAGGGAGGACACAGGAGAGAGGAGGAGGCTGGATCGCATTCGTTTACTTTAATTAATCTGTGCTCCAACAAAAAGAAAAGCAGGCTTGGTCTGTTTCACCAAACAATTAACATCTTAAAAAAACATGATGATTCAACACTTCTGCCCTGACTTTCATCCTTTGGATTCAAGTCTTGTCAGTACACTGGGGGGGGGCAGTTGTCTGTTGTGTAGTATCATTTCAAAAAGAAAAAACAGTGGGAGACACGGTGGGGACACAGTGACATTTACCACCACAATCCCCTCAATGATTTTAGCTTAGCTCATCGTAGCTCCGAAGCGAAACCCGAGCAGGGGCTGATCCTTTAAAACAGATCTGAGCGTTTTCAGAGACAAAGTGGTGCAAAGTGGATAAGTGTCCAAAACAAAGAGTGAGTGAACAGAGGAGGGGAAAGTCCAAATCCTCTACTTAGCTTTGTTTACAGTGCATCAGAAACCTTACGACTGTCTAATCTGTTAAGCGCGTGGCTATTGTCTGGCTATCATCTAAAGAGGATGGCGTCATTTTTTTGCCCCTTTTCACCCTCTGCAGCTCTTTTTTAGTGCCACAAAGGAGCTTATTCTAAGCAGTTAAAGAGGCCGCTCTAAGCCGTAAAGTGTGCCTGCAGCCTCCATTACACCACGTCGTTAAAGGGATGTTGTGTCAGTGAAGCGTCTCTTCGCCGCGCTAAGGGACAGCTGACCCAGAAACACTCCTATTGTGCTAAGCTGAGTTTAACCTCATCCTGCTGACCGGGCTGTGCAGATACACCCATCAGCCATAACATTATGACCCCTGACAGGTGGAGTCAATAACACCCATCACCTGGTTACCATGGTTACCTGTCAGCGGTGGATACATCAGGCAGCAGCTGAACGTTTAGTCCTGAAGTTGATGTGTTGAAGCAGGAAAAATGGTCAAGTGTGAGGATGTGAGGGACTTTGACTTTGACCAAACTGTGATGAGACGACTGGTCAGAGCTTCTCCAACACTGCAGAACCACTGGACCACAGACAGGGTCAGGGGTCAAGGCTCAGTGATGGTGGGGGGGAGTGAAGGCTGGACCCTGTGGTCTGATCCAACAGAAGAGCTACTGGAGCTCAGACTGATGAAGAAGTTCATGCTGGTTCTGATAGAAAGCTGTCAGAACACACAGTTTGTTGTGTATGGGGCTGTGTAGCCTCAGACCGGTCAGGGTGTCCATGCTGACCCCTGTCCACCACCAGAAGATCCACCTCACAACTTCAGGACTTAAAGGATCTGCAGCTAAGGTCTTGGTTCAGATACCACAGCTCAGCTTCAGAGGTCTAGAGGAGTCCAGACCTCCAGGGTCAGGACCTGTACCATATGAGGCAGGTGGTCATAATGTTATGGCTGATTTAAATTTTTATATGTACGTGCTGATGCCTTTTTTCTTTATGGCCCACAGTTTGTGTGTGTGTGTGTGTGTGTGTACTTGAATCTTTCTGTTGAGTCTGAATTCATCCTCGGGTCTATATCAAGAATTTGTGTGCTTGCAGTATTTACTCACTCACTTCAAGTCTTGTTGTGACTGATTGTGTTTATGTGTGTGTGTATGTGTGCAATTAAGCTTTTTCCCTCCACTTCTTGCGAGCTGAGAGTGGCCCAGTTGTCACCTCGCCCAGTGTGTGAGCAGCAGATTGGCAATGAGATCATTTCTGTGTCTGGCAGATCTCTGTGTGGGGCCGAGTGTGTTTGCTATCACAAGTGTGAAGGAGTGTTCAGCTCTGACTACTGTTGTTAACCTGTCAGATTAGTTTAGTCAGCTGGTAAAATGCTCTGTAGTTATTATCAAATATGAAAAATTAAAATAGTCATTGGCCAACAGGGCAGTCATTTTCTGTTTCCATCTTTTTATAGACAAATAATAATGTGAATGAAATATAAATAATAAACGATTTACATGAGAAAATGATCAATCAGATGATTATATGCTCATGTGCATTCAGATCCACTTAATATCAGAAATATTGGCACCTATTGTTTGGCCCTTGTAGTTGGGCACAGTATCCTACTGTTGGTACATTTTGGTTCACTTAGGACTGAAAAGCGGAGTCAGTCCTGAAGTTACCTCAACGACCTCAAAGCCTGCTTCAGAGTTGGATCATAAAGAGCAAAGAGACCATCACTCTGTCTTTGTGTGTGTCTGCAGTGTGCTTCAGTGTTATTCAGATCTAAACTGTGTCTCTAATGACCCTGATATAAAATGATAACTGGAGCTGAATGGGACCTTTACAGCTGATGATCTGACCTTTAACATGACTCACTGCAGGTCAATGTGTGGGAGACACAGGAGCCAAGACAGTCACGGAAAAAAGCTCTTTAACATATTTTTTTTTTTTTTTCAGTCTTTAGAGCTTCATTTACAAACTTACATTTATTCATCTGTCAGATGCTTTTATCCAAAGTGAATGAGGGACAATCAGGATCAATAAAGCTTCAGAGCAGCAGAGGCTGTGGGGTCAGTATGAAGTATCTACTTCTATTAAATCAGAGCAGCAGATCAGATCAGTCCCAGTCAGACCGCTCGGTGTCTCACGAGGAGGTCTCTACAAGAGATGAGTCTTCAGGAGCGTCTTGAAGACAGAGGGACGTCCCTGCTCTGAGGGACTTCAGGAGCTGGTTCATCCTCAGGGAACACAGAATACAACAGTCTGGACTTAGATGGTCTGGTGTCAGGGATGGTGATGACAGACCACAGTCATGGAGGAACAGAGGCTGAGAAGGAGCATAGGGCTGAAGGCCTGAGGTCAAGGAGCTGCTTCAGACCCAGAGTCTCTGAAGGAGCATCAGAGACCTGGACCTGATTCAGGACCATGTGGAGTTAGTGTGGGTCCATAAGTAGCAGAGTGACATGTGGTCTTGTGGGCTGATTGAAGACCAGATTCAGGACCATCTGTGAGGGTTTCACTGAGCACAGAGGAATACCTGCCAGAGGAGGACATGAGTAGCTGAGGTGAGAAATATCTAAGACCTGGACCAGGACCTGGGTGGGGGACTCAGTCAGCAGTCAAGACCTGATTTTCTAAATGATAATTGGGTTTCTTGCGACCTTGGTTGGAGACAGGGATGGAGAGAAGACTTTGGTTTCGTGATGAAGACACTGATTGGTCGGGATGAATGAAACCACAACCTCTTTGTTATTTTCCATAGACTCTGGCACAGTCTGTTTACATTCTGCATGGCTGTGTTTTGTTATGATCATTATCAAGACAAGCTGTAGAGGAGGGTATCACTTATTTCAAATGGGACATCTATCCAATATCATTAATTATAGAGTAAAACCCTGAATAAAATCAGCTATAAACATGAAGTAGAAGGTGATTTAACGTTGTTGTTGTACTGTACTGGTCTTAGTCTTTAAAATGCACCAGAACAAATAGGCCTGATCTATTGGACAAAGTGGGACAATAGCAAACACTACTGGTTTGTTGTGGCTGAGCTCAATACATCAGAGTCAGAGTGGAATAGATGGCTGGTTGAGGAAAACACACCTATCTCACCCCGTCAGGAGACGGGGGGGGGGTAAGGCAGACTGACAGGGAGTGACGGGGAGAGAGGTGCAGGGGAGAGGAGAGGGTGTATTGGGTAAAGATGAGGCTGTGAGCCGAGCTCCTCTTTTACTGGGTGTAGACCTGCTGATAACCACCCCAGCGTGGATCAGTCTCATTATCTCTCTTCTTCCTGCATTCTGCCTGGATCTTGATATAACACAAGAGTCCAGGTCCAGGTCCAGGTCCAGGTTTACAGCCAGGCTGTGGTCCAATCACAAAGTGAGCCAGACCACCTCCACATCAGCTCTGGATGGTCAACGAGCATTGAAATGGCAGCAGATTTACACCAGCATTTACATGGATTTTTTTCCTCTTCCGATCAAGGAACAGATGAATTCACACTTAATGGGATAAAAACTGCATGAAATCTGATGAGGAGGGAAACAGGAAAGGAGAGAAACTGAAACATCAATGTGTTTCCATTGTTCAGAGAATAGTCTTTATCGAATTCATCAATACGCAGCATAATGTACTGGGCTGAGACCAGTGAACCCAAGTCTGTCTGAAATCGACCACAGAACAATAACAAGTTAGTATTTTGTCTGCTCTACAAGTACACACACACACACACACACACAAACACACAGTGAACATGTCCCCCCGTCAAGTCAAAAATAACCAGAGACCAACAACAGACACTGTTTCTCACCATTTGTAGCAGCCATTGAGCATTTCCTCCTTACTTTAACGCTTCAATCAGACATGATGCAATATGCGTGCAAGGCTGCAGTGACACGGCTTTCACAGATTTAATGACTGACGGAGGCCGTACCTGGTGACCAGCGGGCCGCGTCATAGCCTGGAGGATTTCACACCGTGTGAAATTTGACTTCAAAGGGCAAATCAGCCTCTAACATGTCTGATATAAATGATCTGATGTATCTGTAAAGCACCCAGGGGGAGTTTGGCTGTAAGTTAACACTAATATTATGTGTTCATCATGCTCCACTGACTCTTCTAATCAGAAAATAATTGCTGGGATAAATATTAACCAACAAATTTCCAAGGAGCAACATCTTACTAAACTGAATTTAGCCCTAAGAAAAGATGTGGCTCTCAAATATGTTCATGTCAAAACTCTCACATCTTTACCTTTAGAGGGGGTATGGACCTTTAACATCTACCTTTAGACCGTATGGACCTTTAACATCTACCTTTAGNAACATCTACCTTTAGACCGTATGGACCTTTAACATCTACCTTTAGACTGTATGGACCTTTAACATCCACCTTTAGACTCTATGGACCTTTAATTCTTTAAACTCGACCAAAGGAAAAGGAAGGTTTTGGGATATGGATATCAAAAAGGAGAGAGGTGGGATGTGACGGCAAACATTTGTGAAAGTGATGGTATTTGAAGTACACCTCATTACCGAGAAAAAGAGAAGCAGATTTAAAGAATAATACGTTACCAGTGTGCGTTTCTCTTTGTTATGCCAATGACACGGACCTAGATTACAAACTCGTGTTTGAAGACGTGCCAAGGAAGTGTGAAGGTACAAAGGAGCCAGATTTTCATTCACACACATACGTGCACACTCACACTGAAATTGTTGGCAGTCACTCATTTTGGCTTGGATCCTCTTAGAGGGGAGAAAATAAGCCAAACCTTTCATCTCAGTAAACATTTGCTATTTTCGAAGTCAGCTATTTGCATAATGTGTGTTTGCATGTGTTTGCATGTGTGTGTGTGTGTGTGTGTGTGTGTGTGTGTGTGTTAGAGAGCGTATTGTGTCAGGAGGTTTAAAAAGCATGATATTCAGGGTGGAAAAGTTAATCCCAACCTCAACTGTATTAGTCACACTCCTTGCTTTTTACACTCACTCACACACAGCTCAGGTGACTCTTGGTTGCCCCCTCCTGCTCAGCTCAGTGGTTTTTTTTACAGCTGCTCCCTCCTTTGTCTCTCAGTGAAATGACATCTTCACTAAGCTGCAGCCAAGCGACAAGAAATGACCAAACTAAAGACACAACCAGCTCTGGACATTTTTCAGTCAGACCTCAGAGAAAACCTGTCTTTGTGTCAGAGCATTGCTGGACAGCCTGTAGCTGTCTCGTAGAGTCAGACGGCAGAAATTCTCTGCTGCCGATGGAGCCGGTCTGGTCCAACACATTAAGTGTAGGTGAATAATAAAAGATGGAATGAGGGCAACTGGTGCCCCGTCAGCCAGGAGGAGGATTTATTCTCCCAGGTCTCTTAGAGAAACACAATAATATTAGAGCAGCACCAGGTCTCCACATGCAGACCTCTCCTCAGGGCGGCATTAAATTCATCACTCTCTATCTTACACCAATAAACATAATACATCACATTTCAATTATTCATCCATCCATCCATTTTCTTCCTCTTATCTGGGGTCAGGTCACAGTGGCAGCAGACTAATTCTGGACATTCTTCTCCCCAGCAACATTTTCCAGCTCCTCCTGGGGGATATTCCAAGATTAGGGATTCCCAGGCCAAATGGGGTATATATATATGTATAAAAGAAAGATGTACATAATAAAAATGTAGCTGACCTGCTCTGTCCTCTATCCTGATTGGCTGCTACAGTCTGTCAGTCACACAGTAGCCACGCCCCCTAATCCATCCCCTGCTTTCTGGTCTATTTTCCTCTAAATGGACCATCATTTAAAAAATGAACATCATGTTGTATTGAAGACTTGAAACTAGAGACTGAGACCATAAACTCATTAGGAAAACGTTTACTGAGCTAATAAATCAAGGAGAAGTAGGGACATTTTCCCATAGACTTCAATACAATCTGACTTCTTTAACAACCAGTGGAGTCGCCCCCTGATGGACATTAGAGAGGATGAAGGGTTAAGGCTCTTCAGCATTGATTCACTTTACGGACCCAGAGCTCAGGTCCAGGTTTAGAGACAGTCCAGGTCCAGGTTTAAAGATGTTTTCATTTCAACAAAGGATTTAAAGCCAGATGAACCCAATTCTTCCTGGTTTAAACTCAAAGACTGAGAGGTTGCAGGCAGACATACTTAACTCACAACTACTAGTTTGAGTTACATTATAAAAAAAGAAAAACAAAAAAAACAACTGAATCAGTCTTTGAGACCTTGGTTGTTACAATGAGAAGTCGAGGGGCTTCTGGCCATAACGTTCAACATTTTCTTGACACTACAAGATGTAGAGGCACATTACACTTCCTCTAAGTGATTGGTGTCTTGGCCTCGCCGCCGCCACATCTCCTCCTCCCAGCTGTGGTCTGCTCAGAGTGATGGATGGAGCTGCACGTCAACCTCTGCTTCGAGGGACGCCGAGTATCAAGTCCTCAGGATGACAGATTCTGTGCGACCCAGCGTCTGGGGCGGTGGATTCTCCTGTAGCAGAATGATGAATTGCAGATGGTGGAAGCTCGGTTCTCCGTGGTGGGACTTTTTGCACCTTTTGTATTGAGTATGTATCTGAGAACATGTGCTGTTGTGTGGGGCTGTTCAGACTGAATATCATATTGTTTTGCTTTGTTGTTGTTGCCACCTGTGACTGATGATTTCTCAGTGTCCTCTGGCTTCAACCCAAATCAACAGTGTTTTTGATTTCAAACAGCCTTTAACCCTTTCAGAGCCATATAAAGGTTTCTCCAGTTTTTTCATCCCTTTGTCTTTTTCCTTATAAAATCATCATTTTTAAAAATGTCCCCAAGTCTCCACATCTTCAGACTCAGCTCAAACTCAGCTCATTATATCTGTGACTCAGTAAAGACTCTGTTCACTGTAA
>JANJOY010001885.1:0-13639 GCA_038496675.1 Rachycentron canadum
CATATATATATATTATATATATAAATACCTACATATTATATCTATACCGCTTATCTGTCAGGGTCAAGGGGGGCTGGAGCCAATCTTGTTGACAGGGCAGGGTAGACCCTGGACAGGTTGCCAGTCCATCACAGGTGACATATAGAGACATACAGAGACACACAACCATTCACGCTCACACTCATGGGCAATTTAGACTCACCCATTAATCTAAAGGTACATGTCTTTGGACTGTGGGAGGAAGCCAGAGTACCCAAGGAGGCACAGGGAGAACATGCAGTGCTAAGCCACCCTAGATCAACACCATTGTCTCAGAAATTGTTACCACATTTTTTTTTTCCATGAAGGCATGCAATAAGAAGTTTCTTTAGATGCTATATGGGTTAAATAATTGATATGAAAGTTGTAGTTTTTTGGTGAAATGTTACTTTACTTGATCTGTCTCTTATCAGGAGGAGCTGTCAGGAGAATGTCTGCAGTCTGTATGCATTTGGAATTATAACCTTGTTCCAAAACTTGAAAAGACCGGATTCAGAAAATGGTTATGTAAGTGTTGATACTAAGATACATCCACACTGTCATTATTTTCTGAAAGCAATGTTAACACTTTTCTTTTCCTATGGTGCAGTCAAGACCATCATGATATTATGACAATTCAGGTCCTTCTATCAGACATGTCATGTCATTTGAACATGCACAGACAGCAGCACTCATCTCAACCTCAGTAGTATCCTACTGTGAAAAACAGTTAGACTTAACATTCCACAATTAGCTATTGGTACAATTATTTCAACTATGACCATGACATACTGCTTGACACATCAGGCCTGTGCAGGACCTGAGCTTTTTCCTAAATGGGAAACAGTTGAACAGTTTTTCTTTTTTTTTCTTCTTCTTTAATTCAACAGGAAGATTTCTTTGACTGCAACAGTGGTTCTGGCCTCCTGGTAAGCAGGTTGGAAATGTTCCTGCAAAGCTCTGCCGAGGAAATCAAGGAAACCACTTTTCAAGATAGCCCTAAGACTTCCCCCAACATGCATGAATTAAATTTTGATGTGTCTTGTAAAGTAGCCCCAACCTCCTAGATCAAAAACTATGCCACAGAGTATTAGGTTGGGATGCATGTCTGCTATATGTTGTCTCACACTGTAATTTTGTATGACTCCATGCTAAACTGTGTCCAGTTTTTCGTAGAGAACCTGCCAATTTAATACACAATATTCTTGTTTTAGTATTGTGAATGCAATAATATCTCAGGAACTCCTCAAGGGAATTCCTGCAAATCTGGCACAAATGTACATTTGGACTCAATGATGAATTAGACTTTGGTGAGCAAAGGTCAAACTTCAAAGTCACGTTGACTTCAGGTTCAGGTTCAGGATGAAGCGATTAGGTTACTGTGACCTCACAAAACACATTTTTGGCCATAACTCACAAATGTATACATAAACTGGATATAATGATATATGATGATATTTTACATCCAAATCAAAGGTCAAAGGTTGCTCCAAGTTTGATTGTTATTCACATCAGTGTGTTGAAGATCCTGTGGGAGTATTTAAGTAAAGCAGAGGGCTGCTAATAACTTTTGAATCCAGGAGGGCAAATTTGTTTGTTTTATTTTTGAGATCAGATAGAAGGAAAATATGCAATATGGTACATTCCAGTGTAATTTTTTGCCCATTATTTGTGTGTACATACATATGTATTTTTAGTTTGCTTATAGATGTTAAATATCTTATTGAGTGCATAGTGTTATTATTATTAATCTTGACTTTTTATTGTATGGTCTTTATCAGTGAAAATTAAAAAAAAAAAAAAAAAAAAAACAGTCTGACTGTCATGTTTATTGTGTATCTGTGTATGTTGTGTTGATTTATTTTGTACCAGTCCAAGTTGCTAATGTACTTGCAAGAAAGAAAGAAACAAAAAATGGACCTCCTGCCCAACAATTGTGCACAAAGGTAGTTTAATTTAATTCAAACATGGCATCATCCTATGCAATACTACAATGTATACTTACCATTTTGCTTTTACTGAGAAGTTGTTAGAATATGTTATTTTTTAATCCCTGGCATAAAAGCCAAAAGTTCATGTTCTGACAAAATGATGTACAGCACTGTGCAGAAGTTTTAGGCATTTTTAAAAATGTAAATAATAATTGTTTATTTTTTATCAATTTACAAAATGCAAAGTCAGGGATTTTGTAGGATTATCATCAGGTGTATGATCAACCAGTTATACCAAACAGGTGCTAATGATCATTATTTTCACATGTAGGTTGAAACTCATTAAATGAAAAAGAAAGAACTTTGTAGGAGGCTTAAAACTGGGTGAGGAACAGCCAAACTGCTACCAAGGGGAGGTTGAGGAAGACAGTTTCATGTCACAGGTCATGCACCATGGCAAGACTGAGCACAGCAACAAGACACAAGGTAGTTCTGCTGCATCAAGGTCTCTCCCAGACAAAGATTTTAAAGCAGACTGGAGTTTCAAGATGTGCTGTTCAAGCTCTTTTGAAGAAGCACAAAGAAACGGGCAACGTTGGGGATCGTAGACGCAGCAGTCGGCCAAGGAAACAGTGCAGCAGATGAAAACACATCAAGCTTATTTCCCTTCAAAAATCGGAAGATGTCCAGCAGTGCCAAAAGCTCAGAACTGGCAGAAACCAGTGGGACCCAGGTAAACCCACCTACTGTCCACAGAAGTCTGGCCAGAAGTGGTCTTCATGGAAGAGTTGCAGCCAAAAAGCCAAACCTCCAACATGGAAACGAGGCCAAGAGACTCAACTATGCACAAAAACATAGGAACAGGGCTACAGAAAAATGGCAGCAGGTGCTCTGGACTGATGAGATAAAATTTGAAATATTTGGCTGTAGCAGAAGGCAGTTTGTTCGCCAAAGGGCTGGAGAGCGGTACAATAATGAGTGTTTGCAGGCAACAGTGAAGCATGGTGAAGGTTCCTTGCAGGTTTGGGGCTGCATTTCTGCAAATGGAGTTGGTCAGGACTAATGGTGTCCTCAATGCTGAGAAATGCAGGCAGATACTACCATCAGGGAGGTGAGTGATTGGCCCCAAATTTATTCTGCAGCGGGACAACAACCCCAAACATACAGCCAATGTCACAAAGAACTATCTTCAGCACAAAGAAGAACAAGAAGTCCTGGAAGTGATGGTTTGGCCCCACAGAGCCCTGATCTCAACATCAGAGTCTACTGGGATTACATGAAGAGACAGTAGGATTTGAGGAAGCCTACATCCACAGAAGATTAGTGGTTAGTTCTCCAAGATGTTTGGAACAACCCACCAGCTGAGGTCCTTCAAGAACTGAGCAAGTGAACCTGGAAGAATTGATGCTATTTTGAAGGCAAAGGGTGATCACACCAAATATTGACTTGATTTAGATTTCTCTTCTGTTCATTCACTGCATTTTGTTAATTGATGAAAACAAACTATTAACACTTACATTTTTGAAAGCATTCTTAGTTTACAACATTTTTTTATCTTAAGGAAATGTTTAAAATTCAATAGAAACCCATAAAACATGAGCTTTCTCTTCTTTTTGCCAAACTCCCACATACAGTATGTTTTTCGTTAATAATAATGAATAAATGATTAATAGAGTTCACCCTGCCCTCATTCAGACTCCACACTGGGACACTGGTGCACACTGAATTATACTGTATACTTTGGTCTCAAACTCTGAGAGGAGAGAAACTGTCATTGTCAGTCATTGTGTATTAAATAGCACTGGCCAAGTGTTAACAAGCGTTGTGATGTTGATCTGTTGGTACCCAGGATAAATCTAATACTACCACTTTACTCGAGACCTCTTATAAGCCCATAAGGCCAGCTCACCTTCCCACCTACAGCACCTTTGGGACTGGGGGCTATTGCATGCTGGGTGTAAACATGTGATCTTACACATTGCAATGGGTATTTAGTCTAAATACAATTTCACATACAATGAGTTGGAAATATCACACCACTGTATGCTCTTGCTTTACAATAATGATTCAGGTTTTTGGCAAGGGAAGATAACTTGTTACACGTAGGTAGAGCACAGTGAATTGAGGCAATGGCCAAAAACAGGCTTGAATTCTACAACTTGAAGTGAGTCCAAAAAGGTAAACAAGTCCAATAGGACAAGTTATGTAGGTGGGTCAGCGGTCTAAAAACAGGACTAGGATACAGGCAGAATCTGTGGAGCAGAAACAGACAGTGGAGTTGAACTGGGTAAGTAGGAAACTGGTGGAAAGATGAAAAATGGTAAGTACAAAAAAAAAAATACCATGGCAGTGAGTTCTGTGGTTAACATATGGAAAAAGAGAGCAATTATCTCTATCCAGGTGGAATTGTTATTTTCTTGTAATGAGAAAAGGGAGGGACATTTAAATTCTGGACATTAACATGTATTTAGATTGTTTAGATAATTCATAGGAATTGAACTGTGTGTGTGTGTGTATCTCTTTTTGTGTAACAATTACCAGAACAGGTAAAGTGAATGGATGAAGTTAAAGGCCTGCCTCTGACTCCTCATTTCCTGTAATCATTTTCATACAATCCCTTAAGAAGACTGATGGAAAAGATGCATGTGAAGAATCACATCACCTGGCTCACCTATACAATAGCTGCAGGTAAAACTATATATATATATATATATATATATTAGTCTACTTTATTTGTCTGTGGAGAGGGAGGAAGGTTGAAAAATTGAAGGAATAATTCTTGACTTTCAAGAGTGAGAGAAGAGGATTGATACAAATCTCATAACTGTGCCTTTAGTATGCAGCTGGAGTCAGGTACTTTCTGACTTAATGTAAAAACAAGAGGCAAGAGAAAGCAGCTAACCTGTCTGCCAGAAAAAAACAGGGAATTCATAACATAATTATAATTTAACAATTTCAGCCATCTCCATATCTTTGGCTTTCAACATTGATACAACAAACCCTCACATCTCTACTATGGAACAAACAGACTTTCCTAGAAACAGAATGTTACAACTCATATTTGGCAACAACAAAGGGTAAGTACACTTTGCTTCCATTGACCTGGGACTCACTATGACTGCTGTTGACATCCAGTCACAATCCAGGCAGTTTTTCAGGGTTGTGATGGTGATTCACTTGTTGACTTCTCATCAGGGTGCATCGCCATAGTAACTTATGCCACACACCAAACCAGAGGGAGAATTTATCACACTAACTATTATAGATTCATTGTAGTTGAACAAATATTCCTTAAACCCTAGACTTCAATTCCCCACAGTATTCATACTTTAACAATCCTAGTCAAAAGGATTTGGTCTGATCCTCTGAAGTTATGATCGATGTGCAGAATAAGTTGCTAAAATAAACCTTCATAGTAGTATTTCATAGTAGAGGCCTCAGAGCAGCTGTTTTATGCACGGCTGTGATAAGATAAACTGCACACATTGAACTGCCTGATAAATGCCATCTGCATGGGTTTTCTCTATAGGCGATGTTTACACCTAGCCTGTTTATATCTGGCCCATTATAAATGGGACCCAGAAGTTATTATGGTTGTTCTCATACACAGGACAACTGTCACTGCACCCCAGCAGCCCACCCCAGGATCTGAAGAAACATGTAAATCTCATCTAAACCAAACCCACCTGTGCCTCATTATGCCAGGTTAATAAATATGTTTTTCAAAATAAATGACATAATTAATCAATAATATATGAATATAAACTAAGATGACAGTGTTTTAGTAAGATGTTGGGTCACAGACTGTCCAAATATATTTAACTTTACAGGATTTCCTTTGATTTATTACAGATGTCAATCATATGATCTATGATGTGTGGGAAACACCCACACATCGCTTTGTAAATGCAGAGAAATTGATCCTGTAATTAATCTTGGAAGGTTTTTTATGATGCTTCACAACAAAATTCCCAGTTGAAATTAACATGCAATATCACACCTTGCTACACCAGTACATTTATAGAGCCAAAGTGAATACATTTATGCCATTTTATCTATATTGTGCATCTGTGACTGGTGACCTGTCCACAATCTACTTAATTTCTTGAAAAGATCAGCACCACCTTCAAATATACAGCTAGTATATAGCTTTAGTAAAGATAGTAGTTGTAGTTAAATGCATTATGGACAATGAATGTCATGATCTGTTAGTTTCAAACTCTGCAAGTGCCTGGAAATCGATACATTTGGATTCAGCCATGTTTCATACTGTAGCCGATATTCATTAATTTATTTTAATGAATAGCACTAATCAAATGCTGTTGTCACAGAAATTCCTCTCACAAATGAAGAAATACCCATCAAGTACTTTACACTGTCCATGTCTGAAGACCCCACACTCTCCCAGTTCACTGTAAGAAAAATCTCAATACATTAGAATTAATTGGAAATCAAGATAATGAATCAAATTTCTTTGGCCTATGTTCTGATCTGATCTAGGTTTGCAGTCCAAATGTAGCCTATGAATGTAATGAGAACTCCAATCTGAACAATGTGTGTTACAAGATGACAGATCATGTTCACCAAGTCTCCTCTTTTCCATCTGCTCTCCAAGGTATTTAGAAACTAAACTTCTCCTATTCTGTGTTTGTAACATCTTCATTGAAATGTGCTTCTTGTAGTAAAACTTATTCCCAATGTCTTTGTCTACTTCATTAACCTTCATTCAACATTTTTTTCAGACTGCTCAGAATGTACAAAAAAGACAGTTGACNTGCAGAATAGGATCTTTAAAATGGAAGGTGATGTTTGCTTTTTTCCCCGTCTTTGAATGATTATGTTGTTATAAAAACCATGAAGAAAAATTATTTTGGTATGGTTTTGTCTTGTATTTAGGCTACAGTGTGGGTCAAGCAGGAGACATAACTGGTGAAATGTCTCAGAGTGGATTTAGTGCTGCCCTCTATAAGGTGAGTAGTGCATATATATAATACATACATATTATAAAAGTTGCATCCTTATTAATTTGCATACAATCATCACCTGAAATAGAAGGATTTGACAAGAAAACTTAGTATGAATGATCACATATATACAGACCCTTCAAATATCCTAACCTGTGTAACAAATCTGTTTGATATAAATTTCTGTGTACAAAATCATTATCGCTAAACTCTAACTTTTTTTGATTTATATCTCAGCACTTCCCCTTCAAAGTGACACTCAACAGCGTCTCTTATTTAGAATTTGTTATGACACATATATTTGATTTCATATATCTTTACTCTTATTTTTTGTTTCTTTAGACAGGACTAACTCAAGCTTTGATAAATGGTCTATGTTCCTTTCACTAGCAGAATTAATATAATTAAAATGATTATCCTGCCCAGATGTATATACCTACACCGATCAGCCATAAAAGTGTGACCACCTGCCTAATATTGTGTCGGTCTCCCTTATGGCAACAAAAAAGCCCTGACCCTTGAGGCCCTCAGAGGTCTAGGGAAGACCAAGACGTTAGCAGCAGATCCTTTAAGTCCTGAAGTTGTGAGGTGGAGCCTCCATGGATCAGACTTGTTTGTCCAGCTCATCCCACAAATGCTGCATTGGACTGAGATCTGGGATCTGAATTTGGAGCTAAGTCAACACTTTGAACTAGTTGTTGTTCCTCAAAGCTCCTGAACCATTGTTACAGTGTCAGGGAGCATTATCCTGCTGAAAGAGGCCACTGCCATTAGGGAAGACTGTTTCCATGAAGGGGGGGGACTTGGTCTGAACAATGTTTAGGGAGGTGGGACAAATCAAAGTAACATCCACATAAATGGACCCAAGGTTTCCCAGCAGAACATTGTCTAAAGCATCACACTGTCTCCACCAGCTTGTCTTCTTCCCATGGTGCATCCTGGTGCCATGTCTTCACCCAGTCATCCATATGATGTAAACTGTGATCCCTCGGACCAGACCATCAGGTCCAGTTCTGATGCTCCTGTGTCCATCGTAGGAGCTTTTGGTGGTGGACAGGGGTCAGCATGGACACACTGACTAGTCTGAGGCTACACAGCAAACACAACAAATACACAACAAACTGTGATGCTCTGTATTCTGACACCTTTCTATCAGAACCAGCATGAACTTCTTCTATAGTTTGAGCTACAGTAGCTCTTCTGTCACTCTCCATGCACATCAATAAGCCTTAGGTTGCTGGTTCACCGGTTTTCCTTCTTCAGACCACTTTACTGACCACTGCAGAACAGGAACATCCTTCAAAAGCTACAGTTTTGTAGATGCTCTGATCCCAGTTTGGTCCTTGTCAAAGTGGCCCACATCCTTACACTTGACCAACTTCAGGACAAAACTTGCTGCCTAATATACGCCTTCCACCCCCACTGACATGTGTCATTGTAATGAGATTATCAATGTTATTCACGTCACTTGTCAGCAGTCATAATGTTATGGCTGATCGGTGTATATTCTTTGGCAAATCGTTCTTTACAAATCTTAATCAGATACTTCATAGGGAATTTCATATGGGTCTTCAATACTACAATACTTCAATACTACATTTGACAATTTACTACACTGCGTTGGTTGAAAGTCTGACTCTTGCCTGCCAACATCTAATCCAGCATTACTGTATTCACCATTACTAATTTATATTTATATATTTCCATATATTCTGCTATTGTTTAAATATGGACTTCAGAAAGCAGATATATTTTGGCTGGCAGGTTATATTATAATTATGATAAATCATTACTTTCCATCCTTCCTTCATGATGATTCTTTTTCTATCTGGTATGGACAAGATACTTTATCAGAAATCTATTTATCATCTGTTTCTGCATCATTTGGGCAGCTAGTAGCTACGTCTACATCCCTCCTTTAAACAGTGGAGAGATACTCGGAGAATATTCAATTCAGCTTGTAGAAGAGTAAGAATGTTTACTTTGTCAAGGTATGGCAATATCTAGACCCCCTCCAATAATAATCAAGTTTTGGACCTGTGTCTGTGTCTTTCTGTTGACAGGATAAATTGATCCTGGGTTCAGTGGGATTAAACAGCTGGCAGGGCTCTCTTCAAGAAATCCATGAACAGGAAAACTTACAAATTCAAGATACACACATGCAGAATGACTCTTACATGGGTAAACTTACTTCTCTCAGTAGATACCCTGCTTCTTTATTAAAAGTAGTAGGTAGTTTTTATTTGGCTTGATGTGTACAAGTTAAAATGATCTCTAACAGTTTACGTGGGATTATAAAACACAATCGCATTAGGCTTATATGAGCATGATTTTTCTTTGTACTTCAACTAAAAGCTTCTATCACTGCAGTATAACCACTTTGATGTGAGTGTACATGTTAGTAGATTATGTCACTCACTACTCTCACTCTTGTAGGCTACTCTGTATCCGTTGGAGAGAAAAATAAAGTCCCTCTCTACTTCTCGGGTGCACCAAGATTTCAGCACAAAGGACAAGTTGTACTTTTCAAACAAGACGGCAAGACCTGGATCACAGCCCAAAGGCAACCTGGAGATCAGGTTGGTAACTGTCTTGAGAAAGACAGAAGAATCTGATTAGTCATATATATATTGTGCTCAGTTTAAACCTCTATCTGCCAATGCAAGTTAACAAAAGCCTTTTTGATGTGCCACCATTAGAGTCAGTGTCAATCACTTTTGAAGACATTTCTCATGAAACTAGTTATTACTTGAAGAATAGGAGTCTGTCCAGAATACAGGTTTATTTTTTACTTTTGAGATGATGTTGCTAGAACTGTTCGCATATACATCTGCTTTAAGAAGTCACTAAAAAAGCTACATTAACCTGCTTCTAGGAACAGACAGCTGCTGCATTACATTTGCTTTGCATCTAGAGTCAGAATGGTGCATGTTGCAGGGCAAATGTAAACCATGTCAGTAGTTGCAGAATGGAAACCACAGAACATCTCTGCTCGAAAACTTTAGCTTGGACAAACAAAGTGAGACAAGTTGTTCCAAGCACAATAAAAACTTTCTGTAACTTTACATTTAGGTTTTTCAAAAATTGTTTAGTGTGTGCTTTTTTATTTAATATGAATGATAAAAATTCTCATTTTTCTGCACATTTTCAGATTGGCTCATACTTCGGTGCAGAGCTGTGCTCTGTAGATATCAACTCAGACGGAGACACTGACTTCCTGCTGGTGGGAGCTCCACTGTTTTACCAGCCTCAGGAGAAGAGAGAAGGCCAGATTTACATCTATGCTCTGACTGATGAGGTGGGGGCTGCGATAAAGCCTCTGATTCAGTGTGACGCTATTTGAGCTGTTGTGAGAATACTGTATGAAAATGAATGCATTGTTTCTTAATGAACTAATTATGTTCTGGTTTACCACAGATGAAACTACAAAGTCAGCTGAATGTGACAGCACCATCCATGGGTAGATTTGGCACCACCATATCCAGCCTTGCAGACTTCAATGGAGATGGACTCCGAGATGTTGCTGTTGGAGCCCCTCTTGAGGATGATAACAGAGGAGTTGTGTACATCTACCTTGGTGACAGACACACAGGGATACGTCACACTTTTAGTCAGGTGAGGCAGACAAAACACAACTTTTCATATCATCTTTGTTATTGTTGAAATGGTATTAAGATATCCACCATGAACCACAGGTGAAATCCAGCCGATGACCTCTTTCATTTCCTGTCAACTGCATTGACAAAAATCTTTTTCAGATGCATCAGACTAAAACTGGCTACTGAATAAAACTTAAAAAGTCAACCACTAAGTCAGGATGTGACTTAGTTGAGGATAAGATTATCATCGGATAGGATATTTAAATAGGATATTTTTCAGTGATTTCACTATTTAATTTCAAAAATCTTTATAGGTCTCACCCTGAGCTTCTGCTAAAATAATAGTAACAATGCAGCATTTATCTACACCACCTCTATAATGAATGTTGACTCAAAATATACTGTTTTTGCAAATCACACAATGTTTCAGTTGTAAATCTGTTATTCCAGAGAATCAAAGGAGAGGAAATAAAAGCTGGGTTGAGATTCTTTGGACAGTCCATTGATGGGAGCATCGACCTTGAAGAAGACGGACTCCCAGATATTGTGATCGGATCACAAGGGACAACCGTTGTCTTAAGGTAGGGATGTATATATAGTTAACCACATCTTAAAGTGTGGAACAACCTGTACTGTTTATGGCACATGAAAAAGCTCCATAACCTAAAAAACATGAGCCAGACATTAAAAGTAAAATAAATCAGCATAACAAGTTTTATAATAAACAGCACAACACATTTTAACATAATATTTTCACAAACTTCAGAACAGATGAGATTTCACTCACTAACAGTGGCAAGATTGATGTCTCATTTACCTTTCTTTCCTGCACAGGTCCATTCATTCATTTTTAATCATTTGGATGACTGTCTTTTAGGTCCAGGCCTGTCGTTAATGTCACGGCACATCTGTCTTTTCAACCTAAGGAGTTAAATCCTGACCAATTTAACTGTGTGAACAATGAAGGTGAAATTTTATCCATGGTTACCTTAACAGCCTGCTTTGAAATGGTGGAAACAACAAAGAGCAGAGCAGGTATGGACCAGAGCTAATAATGTAATTCATTACACAGCTGCTAACACTGCACACCCTATCAATGTGTTATTTTAATCCTGCTGGATGTCTTTGCAGGGACAATGAGCTCTGGACTGAACATCTCATACACATTCAATGTGGATCCGATGAGACAAACTTATCGAGGTTTCTTTGAAACTGTGGAGAAAGCCAGGAATTTTTCTAATACTACCTTGCTGTGGGAAAAAGAAACTTGCTTCAACCATTGCATCTACATGCCAGTATGAGATTAATTGATTTTCATACTCAATTGCTACTTTTTAGACTGTTTGTACACAAGCACAGTACATCATTTTTTTTCTTATTCCATTACCCTAAACAACACACTTTAAAGATTCATAAAGCATGTCAGTTACAATGATTACCTCAAGATGATCATCTGTTAAAATAATGAAGAATTTATTGGGCTACGGACCAAATTGTCAGTTTTGTGCATGTGACTGCAGCGCATTTTATCCTATAGCCTCATCTGAATTCTGTTCAATTGTCATCACAATTCACTCTGAGCCATGGCGTTATTCCTCCTCTGCACTGGATTACCATCTTGGTGACCTGCCATGCACCCCAGTGAAGCAGCACACTGCAGTGTTGGTTTCAAGATTAAATGTGTTTGTGACGGAATAACCACAGACACCTCTATACTTGTGTGCACACCAAACTTATCGCTTTGGTGAATTAATCAACAGTTTCAAGTGCAAAATCAACCAGTTTGCTGAACACATAGCTATGTGACTTGAATCTTCTCTCTTCACAAATAACTTCTTGTCGGCATCTATTTTAGTAGGTAAAACATTCAAACCTACAACAAATAACAACAGAGAGCGAGATACAACATCCAAAAATTAGGCTGCATGTTAAATTCTACTCCTATTGTATACATAACAACATGCAGGTGATTCTTCTTTTTCTCTTTTAGAAATGTGTGAAAGACATATTCTCACCCCTCATCATCAAATTGAACTTTTCCCAAGTTGACAGTGAGAATGGGAATGCCATCCTTAACATGGACAGCAAAAGGATGGCTGGTGTTGAGGTACGTTCAGTGACAAAACTGGTCATAAAACTTACATTGCCTATTATGTTCAAAAGGAATATTTACACTAGCTCTTTATTTTCAAATATGCTTCAATCCCTCTTTTCACAGGTTCCCTTTACAAAGAATTGTGTAAAAAATGACACTTGTATTGCTAAACTTGAGGTGGATTTCAACTTCACGTATGTATATCTAATATTACAGCACAATAACTGCAATATTAACATGATATGACCAAATGTAAGAAGTACCTTATATCTCTTAGGACAACGACATTATTGGTAACAGCCAATAACTACATCAACATCTCTGTGAAACTGTCCAATCATGGCGATGACTCATACAACACAAGCCTCACAATGTACTATTCTCCAGGCCTCTCCTTCTCCAGGATGGATCTTATAGAGGTGACTTTAAACATTAGATTTCTCTTATAGCAATCCCAAACATTGGTCTATACTCTTGCTACACACGTATAAAAAACCTGTTTCCAGGTCTTAAAGAGTATAACTGTATATGTGAAAAAAAGTCTTTTGTGGTATAGATAACTGCTCTACTGTGTTGCCCTTATTGAATATTATAATTTAATAAAATTAATCAATTTTCTATTAAACTGTTGTAGTTATGTGGTGTGATGACTGGAGGTGAAGACAAACAAAACTCCTGCTCCTCTAACTTAAACTGCAGGATTGACTGATCTGTCTTTTGTTCAGATCAGTCAATCCTGTAGTTTTGGTCTTCTGTCTGTTGACAGTTAACACCTGTCAGAAAATGTCTGACACTACTGCAATGCATTCTTTCACATGTCTTTTTCAGCAGCACAGAAAAGAAAGAGAACAGAAGAGAACAGAAATATTTTGGATGATTTGAAACCATTACAGGATGTGTGGGTTGTCAGAAAGAAAAGTAATTCACTGTGGCAAAAGCTGAGAACTGAGAATTCACTTATTCTTTAAACCTAAGGTTAAACTTAAGTTCAACTGTGGTATCTTCAAATATATTTATTATATATATATATAT
>JANJOY010001893.1:0-13305 GCA_038496675.1 Rachycentron canadum
ATTCACTGTGTTTTTAGTTTCCTCTTGTTCTCTGAGCTACTATCCCCAATTACAGTGAACAGAGTCTTTACTGAGTCTCAGATATAATGAGCTGAGGTTGAGCTGAGTCTGAAGATGAGGAGACTTGGAGACATTTTTAAAAATGACAACTTTAGAAGGAAAAACAGAAAAGACTTAATGTGGCTCTATGGGGTTGAATCTAGTTTTAGTCTCTTACAAACATTTGCTGAAGTTGATGCACGAGAGATAAAAACGACTATGAGGAAAAACACAAAGAGATGAAAAAACAGAAAAGACTGAATGTGGCCTTTGGTAGAAACGTTCCTGGCAGCTTGTTCCTGAGTGAATATTGTCTCTCTGGTTTCAGATCTGGTTTCAGCTGCAGCTGCAATTGATGAAAAGTGGTGACAGTGGCAGCACTTGTTCATCACAGGAAACAGACTGAGAGTCATAGGAGGAAGTGAGACCAAAAAGAGGCATATAAAATTTCACAACAATATTTTACTGTTTCTACGAAGACTGAAGAACCTCTGACAGATCCTGCCAACGCTGACACAGTCAAAGTTAAGAGGAGATACATCTTTAGGGTTCATGCTCTGAGGAGCAGAATCACGATCAGGACATCTCATGGAGACCAGTCCATCCTGAGGGGAACATGAATGTGTAAACCACATTTCAACCAGTCCAGTAGTCGTTGAAATATCTTGAAATGTTCTCGTAGTGACACTAGAGGGTTGGTAGGGTTTGTCCTCTGGGGAACACAAATGCCTGAACAAAATTCAGTCTGCACCAGAATGGCAGATTTTCAGACAAACACTGCAGCCAGCGTCCAAACACTGACACCATTATACAACCTGAGCATGTTCCCTGTACTGTAAGGATGCTGTGACCTTTGACCTTTGACGCCTGTAATTACACTTTAGTTAAATGTTGATTGACGACTGAATGTGGACACTGATTTCATACAATATGAGGAAGTGAAGGAAGCTCAAGGACTATTATGCAACAGAAAGAACCAACACACACATACACACACACACACACACACACACACACACACACACACACACACACACACACACACACACACACACACACACACACACACACTTGTGTTCCATCACTTCAGAGGACATTACATTACCTCACATTCATTTCCTTTTTATCCTTACAAGGAAGCAAAGTCCGAATAATATGAGCAACACAGGTGGGAAAACTTGGTGCTAGGAAACAGAAACTCCCTCACAAACTACAAGGTGGACGTTCTTCATCACGTGCTACAGTCTGTCAATCACACAGTAACCACGCCCCCTAATCCATCCCCTGCTTTCTGGTCTATTTTCCTCTAAATGGACCATCATTTAAAAAATGGACATCATGTTGTATTGAAGACTTGAAACTAGAGACTGAGACCATAAACTCATTAGGAAAACGTTTACTGAGCTAATAAATCAAGGAGAAGTAGGGACATTTTCCCATAGACTTCAATACAATCTGACTTCTTTAACAACCAGTGGAGTCGCCCCCTGATGGTCATTAGAGAGGATGAAGGTTTAAGACTCTTCACCATTGGCTTCACTTTACAGACCAGAGTCCAGGTTTAGAGTCTGTGGTCGTGACCTTGGTAACCCTCCATCCTTCAGTATAAAGGTCTGGGTGCAGCACCAGACATGTGTCCTACCTCTGCTGATACGCTGTTTCTCTCCTGACAGGATACCAGGAGTGTCAATGATGCTGATGCTCTGAAGAACCTGATTGGGCATCTGAGAGCAGATAAACCTGAAAACACAGAGAAGATGAGAATTAAAGAGAATAATGAGAATAAGATGAATATATATAATTAGCTGAGGTTCAGCTGAGTCTGAAGAAAAAAATTCTAACAACTTTAGAAGGAAAAACACAAAGATGAAACAACAGAAAAGACTTGATGTGTCTTTAAAAATCTGTTTTTTAAGGGTTTAAATAAATCAATAAACTACATGTGAACTGTGCCCAGGAATGAATCAGCCCACGGACGCTCCCCATGTCTGTGTTGTGTAATAAACTGGGTGTGATCAGAGGTCGTGAGTTTACCTGAAGCTTTTATATTCAGACTCAGAGGAAGGTAGAAACACAGTCAACCACACAGGAGAAGTGGAGGGAAACAAGGATTCATTCATACAGATTTACAAGAAATTCAGTATGATGGATGGACGAGGACCAGCTCTTTAAAAGCTGATCAGTTTCCCCTCCCTGGTTTGTTTCCTTTAATGGAACCAGCTGTGAAAAATATGGTTTTAATCTCTGTTGTTGGTTGTGATTTTAAGTTACTGTTAATCTTTTATTTTCATATGTTCTTTATTTTGTTTTTACATTTCTTTCATTTCTCTTCATTCTTCTTGACTTTGTTAAGTTGGTTTTTGCAGCCAAATTTAAAAATATATTTAGATCAAACTTCTTCAGGAAATTTACACAACACAACTTTTAATTCCAGTTTTATCAGACATTTGTTGTTTTGGCTAAACACAATAAATTTCACAGGTTGCTTTGACTTTAAGTTCTATAAATAGTATTTGTGTGTGTGTATTACATTTAAAGTTAATTTTAGCAGCAGCTATAAATCGCCCTGGTGTGTCCGAGCTGCAGGCTGGCAGCGGGAAAAAACAAAAGCGTTGCTCTGACACGTGGTGACGCACACACGCTTCCCTCTGGAAACAATAAGTTATTGTGGAAAGTTCCTCCAACGCACCGACCAGGTCGAGATGGGATTCCTGGTCAGAGGAATGCCTCGGGTACACATCGACCAACACACACACAGACAGACACAAACACACACACAAACACACACAGTTTAAGGGTCAACTGTCTTTGCACTTCCTCCTAGAAATATTTCTGGACAGAGGAAATACGTTTGGACACAAGTGTTTTTTGCTAAACTTAAACCTCTGATATGAACTGAGGTCTGAGGAATCTGACAGCCGACTGTGTGTGTGTGTGTGTGTGTGTGTGTGTGTGTGTGTGTTTACACTTTGGTCTGGGGTGAAGGCGGTCACTTCCCTGGTTGTGAGTGTTTTGACAGGAGTTGGCAGGATTTGTGTGTGTGTGTGTGTGTGTGTGTGTGTGTGTGTGTGTGTGTGCGTGCGTGCGTGTGTGTGTGTGTGCGTGTGTGTAACCATCAACTGACGACACAGTAGCTTATTTTCTGGAGAAGATGTTCTAAGCATATGAAAGGTAATGTTTTTATTTTTGTCATCTCTTTATTTTTTGAGTTCATGGTGCGTTCACGGTGTATTGATGGAGCATGAAGTGAACTGCAGGAGCCGTCAGTTAGAGAGTGAGACCATCACTGATACACAGAAGCTACAGACACATCCAACCTGTAGGCAGCAAACAACAAGGACAACAGTCACGTCCAAAACACCCGTGTTGGAAGAAGAAAAGAAGAAAAAATTTCCCGACTGTCAGCAAAAAGACCTCATGACAACACTGAGAAGGCTCAGCTCTAAAACTCACAGTTTATCACTTGTTTATATGTAATTAAAGGACCAGCTTGACTTTTTGTAATAAGCTTGTGTCAGCAGATGCATGACGCTCTGCTCCTCAGTGCACATGTACAGGACATCTTAGAAATCATAAAGGCAACACCAGAGCCTGAGCTGCTGCATGTGCAGGACAAAATATCAACCAAGAGGATATGTTCAGCTATGAGAGGTTGCATTGTGGGTGTCACAGTGTTTTAAGTTCCCTCTGGACCTGAAGGCATGTGGGAAAAAAACATGACCCCAGAAGAGACGAAGACTGAGGATGAAGCTCTGAGGCCTTGAACGTCTCACACTCTATATTTATCTGCCCTGTATCATTACAACACAGCATCTGTCTCAGAGAGATTAAAGGACCAGTGATTGTTGAAGAGTAATCCACCTCCTAATGTGTGTTTTTAATTCATTATCAATTATTATTATTATTAACAACAACAATAATAATAATAATAATAATAATATTAGTATAGTATAATATATAGTTTCAGTCTGTTTCTTTAGTGTTGGTTTGATTGTTCCCTCAAGAATTGTGTGTTGTGTGTTTACCTGTTGAGGAAAGAGTTTCCGAACGCGTTGAGCTTCCTGAAGGGTTTCTTGGGGTCGACCACCAGGGCGTTGCCAGGGACGACACCTTCATTCTCGCCGTACATCACAGCGATGAAGCCGTCGGTGGTCGGCTCCGGACCGATCCTCATCCCTGGGAAATCCTGCTCCAACAGGTACCTGGGAGGGGAACAGGGGAGACATCAGGTCAGACATCAGCTTGTGTCTTTTTTTGTTGATCCTTCAACAAATGTTTTCATCCTTTAACGTTACACAGCTGAAACACCAATTAACTGATTATTGATGAATGATGTATATTAGTCTTCAATGCTGGATGGATGGAGTTACTCAAAATAAAAACTGTGAGATGAAGAGGAGCCATGGTTTTAGAATATTTGGGAACCAAGACGAGGTCAAACCCTTGGGTATGACTGAACCGAGGCCACAACCTTCGGAGCCACTGCACCTTGTTGTATCTCATTTCAAAGGGCTGCGAGTCGGATTCAAACCCACGCCGCCGCCATAAGGGCTTAGCCTTCATTGTATGTCCTCCACCAGGTGAGCCACCAGGACGCCCCTTAAATGTTTTCTGTTCAAACAGGTAGTTCTTCAAACAACGTCCACACTACTGTGTTTTAAAGTCGATCTGGGTTCATACAAACACGCCTGAAAACCCAGACACTGAGCATGTGTGAGCCAGAGTAAACAGGAAGCAGATCGTCTCCTCTCAGCTGGTTAGTTACAGGATCAGTAAATCCAGACAACACAACCCTGGAGGTTTCAAAATAAAACATCCAAACTACAACACAAGCCTGGAGGCTTCAAAATAAAACATCCCAGCTACAAAACAAGCCTGGAGGCTTCAAAATAAAACATCCCAGCTACAAAACAAGCCTGGAGGTTTCAAAATAAAACATCCAAACTACAACACAACCCTGGAGGTTTCAAAATAAAACATCCAAACTACAACACAACCCTGGAGGTTTCAAAAAATAAAACGTTGCGTTGTTTGGACTGGAGATGAAATTTGGCAAAAAGAGTTTTAAAACAAAAACAGTCTTCGGGGAACAACCAAGAGTTTTATATCTATATATCTATATAAGTATTGTGTTTCAGATCTGTGCAGCTCACCCTGAAGGAGTCTGGAAATATAAAATCCTTCATAGGACAGAACGTCTCATATAGGTTTGGCCTCTGTGGTCTACAACAGCTATGAAGGGTCAGACCTTCGTCGACCACGTCCTCTGACGGCCTCAGCTCCTAAACTGACCACTGATAACTTACTCTGCAGTGCTGTCAGTCCAACCTGTTGGCACAGACTCAGAGTCAGTGGATCCATTAGCTCCGTCAGAGAGGAGTTTCATGTCCTTTCATCTCTACAATGACCTCGTCGACCTCTCACAAGCTTTTCCCCGTTAAAGAAAAGTGAGAAAGGAAGGAAAGCACAGACCTGGCTGCAACAAGTCTCTGTCCTCTCACTTCCTGTTGTCGCGGCCTGACAGATCTTCAGGGACTTCAAAGAGATGGAAAAGATGGAAAACTACCAGAGACAGTCGATTGTGAACTCTCGCACATCAGAGGGTCGTGTTTTCACCGAGCCACTGAGGGATTTTCTCTTTGTCATCAGCTGTGGTTTGGGAGATGATTGGCAGAGACTGTGATTGTTCAGAGGAAAAAAAAAAAACAACAGGAAGCTGAGGTTTTCAGAATAAGAGTGGGTCTGTGTGTTCACAAAAAAGACACCTTCTCCAAACCTTAAACACCAGCACAGAACTGACCAAACTAAAGTGTAAAGTCTGACCCAGATGTGTCGTTACTTCAGTTGTTTTCATGCTAACAGGTAGCTACAATGCCAAAACTGGGCCCCTACATAGGGGACACCCAAGAGGCCCCAGATTACTTATGCAACAAATATGTTGTGATATTTACATTAATTAAACCACTGATTTTGGCCCCGGGGGCCTCAGTGGGTAAACCCAGCCCTTCTATAAACACCTTATTTCCAGAGCTCCTCTTCGATGGGGGGGTGTGTGGAGGGAAAATAAACCGTGCTAATTAAAGCCACAATAAGAAAGCAGAGAGGTCATTGGGTCATTTAAACCTGAGGGGGTCCATCCTCTGGAGACTTTTAAAAAATTTGATGAATTAGTTAGATTTTAATATTTTTGTGCACTAGTGGAATTTTTTTTAATGATGATGTTGGAGGACTAAAAGTGGGGGTGTCACAAAAATCATTACAACTTATTCTCTGGGGACCATGAACATCTATATTTTTATTTCCTAGTTTTAGCCTTTGACCTGCCTCTGATCATGTTTATACTACAACTACAATCAGGCTCATTTCACATGTTTCTACCGTCCTTCTGTGTGGGCCAATCAGAGACCACACTGTGACCACAAGCCGCTCATCAGACCACAGTCAACTCCCTTTTAATTTCCCTTCAACCTCCAGCTCAGAAGAAGAAGAAGAAGGAGAAAATGAAATTTGTCAACTCTGCACTTTACTGGCAACCTGTTCCCATGATTCATAGCATTCCTCTCAGTTCACATGATTCACAGCATTCCTCCAGGCAGGGTGGGGCCTCAGTAGTGGCCCCACAAACACACACACACTCTCTCTGCAGCTTTGTTGGATGTGAAGTGATCGGTCAGTTCTGTTGCTCTGGTTTGCTGCCATCACGAACAAATGTTTGTACCCAACACATACACAAACACACAGACACACACAGCCTTTATCTGCAGACATGAGATAAGCACAGTGGAGTGTAACTGCAGTGTGATGACCTCAGTCGCTGTTACATTCACTTCACTTGCTGCAGATTAACCTCAACGTTGCAGCAGAGACCTCAGAGACACTGCTGCCTGCTGCTGCATTCAAGGACACTCCGGTAACGTTTGTGAGACATTTTTGGTTTTGTCTACCTGCAGTTCATATCTGACTATGTTGAAATGCTGACATCCCTAAGAAGATATTTAAGAAACAAAAAACCATCTGAGTGTAGTTTTACATCTCCTCAGGCTTCTCTCTGAGCTCTAAGAACAACAGGTCAGTCAGCAATGATCAGTAATTTTTTGCCAGGGATGGAGGAGACCGGTGTGAATCTCTGACATCAAATTCAACAATGTGCCACAAACCAAGAACAAACAAATAGCACATAACTCTTAACTGTGAGTGAGCTACACTAACTTACAGACAGGGTTCAGGTCAGTCATCAAACAAACTGTTTTGAAAGAGATTAAAAGCCAGTTGATCGAACACAAACTCAAACAACAATCTGTAAGAAACACAAATTAAAGCCTCTCCTCTGATTGGCTGACTGATCCAACAAAAATAGAGCAGATTTCACACAAACACTCAAAGAAACCAAATCCTGCAAGGTTTGGATGGTGGGTCCAGGTGGCCTCTGCAGGAGCTGTGGCTGTTATGTTGTGACATCACAAAGTTCCTGAAGTCCTGACAGCTGGTCTTAAGGCTCAGTTTCTGAATCCAGGCTGTGAGCATTTCTCTGTGACTGAGACCTTTGATACTTTCACTGTATTAATATAGAACCTGGACCTGCTTTATAATCAGAGACCACATGGAGGTCTACCTTTAGACCGTATGGACCTTTAACATCTACCTTTAGACCGTATGGACCTTTAACATCTACCTTTAGACTGTATGGACCTTTAACATCTACCTTTAGACCGTATAGACCTTTAACATCTACCTTTAGACTGTATGTAACTTTAAAAGTTGAAACTAAAGGGGAAATGTATCAGAAGTTTCACTGTGATAGGAAGAGGAGGAGGCTGTTTCCAGACATGCTTCATCCAATCTGAGTGAGGAACATTAACGTAAAAAGCTCTGATGGAAAGAGCCAAAGTGATAGTGTAAGTTTTGTTTTAATGTGTGAGAGGAAGTGGTGATGTGAAAGATTAGAATAACAAATAACGAGATGGTTTTCTGTTTTCCTAAAACTCATTCTGAATGAATGACCAGTGTGTGAGTGTCAGATACCCACCCTTTCTGCTCACACTGCCGCCTGCTCAGTTATGTCCAGCACATAGGTACAGGTACGTACAGATACAGGTGGCAAATGTTGGAATATACATGAAGTTCAACTTCAAAAAATCTGAATCTGTGCAGATATGGTATGAATGTTGATGTTATTCTCAGATCTTTTCTGTGCATCTCACTTTGCATTGACAAACTTGAATTCTGCTGCAGTTTACCAGGGAACTCAGGGAATTGTTGCCCAACAGTTAAACCTGGCTCGTCTATTTGCTTTGCTTGAATCTGGTACTAACTGCAGCGTAGTTCCCACGAGAAGCAGAGTGGTGATTGTGTCACACTGACACAGTCTCTGCAGGTCTCAGCTCGTCTCTGCTGTCAGAGATCCAGGTGGAAACTCACTGTAACTCTGAAGTAGCAGCTCTGAGTCCTGACTCCTAACACATGGACAGCCGGCTCATCCTCCAAGGCCAACCCTCACCTGCAGCTCTGCCGCCGTGTTGGACACGTGTTGGAGCTTATCAGCAGCTTCGGATGACCGAGTGCGTCCACACAAAGGCATGCACTGTGAGCCGGCTGCACTGATAACCAAATCTGAAACTGGGGCTCCCTAAACTATAGACGTGCTCCATGAATTTTCTTGTCAAAGACCTCACCCTTCATTTATCTGATATTTCAGAATATGCTCTGAATTTAATGCTAACAAGAGGACTTTAAATAGGAGGATCAAATGAAGTCTGGCATTAACATTCTTGTAAAGACTGTGAAAGGGATGTGAACTGACCTAAGGCCTAACTAAGGGCGTCTAATCTGGAAGTGGCGCTGTCAACTCTGTCCCAAACTCAAATGGCTGCAGCCAGATCACTTTTGGAGTTTTCACTGGTTAAAACTTGGCAAACTATCAGTTTCATGAATAAGGTTGGACATGTTGAATTCAGCTTACTGATGAAAGCACTGAGAAACAAAATAAAAACTCTTAAGAATTTTTTTGTCAGCCAAGTTTAACATACAACTTGTTTTACGTGTTTGACATGTTAGAAAATCCTCCATCACATATGTATCTTTGTTGCTGCAGAAGCGAGCATTAAATAGGCAGATTTTGATATGGAGTTTGGTGAAGAAGGTCAAGACCTCAAGATAAAGTCATGCTAAACTCCACTGAAAAAAATATCCTTTTTAAAAACACCTTCCTATTTGACAATGTAAAATTTCTTATGATATCATAGGACTTGTATAATTTGTCATCATTGAGTCCACGCTTCAGTTAAGCATTCACCTGTTTTTTTCAAGCTTGCCAATGATTTCCCTGCGACTTTTTACCAAAGCAGCACTGAGGACTGAATCTAAAACTTAATCCTCTTTTAAAAAATACACATCTGCTTAGTGGAGTTTACGTTGGCCGATTAGAGTTGTGTCATTACTTTGACATCTTATATTATAATACAGATTGTACACATTTGTTGTTAAGCAAAATAATATTTTTAATATGACTCTTTTTAAATGAAGTCTGGCACAAACCCACAGATGAAAGAGTACCAATTCTCACGTTTAAGAAGCTGCAACCAGAGAGCGATTTTGCTCGTCCAAATTTTGATTTAATCTCAATTCAGTTCCATTTTTCTTTTGATGAGTTAATTCACTAATATCAACTAAACTGGTGACAAAGGAAGGAAACAACATTCAGCACAGAATCCTCACATGGGACTATTTTCATTTTTCATCCTCTGCTCAGCCGCTGACACTGCCTCATGAAGATGTCGATCATATTCACTCTAATCACATCACTCCAAACAAAACAGGATGTGATGTCACAGATCTGATTTGAGTGATTATGAACTATTGAGTCGTGATTACAGACAGATACAAGACTCAGCCTATGAGAACGATGCTGCAGTGTAGTCTGGCAATATTATTATCATTATTATTATTATTATTATTATTACACTCAAATAATTCATCATCTTAGGACACTTTCTATTGGGCGACTATGGATTTTCAGGTGAAAGGTCAGATGTGTGTGCTCCTGGTCTCTTTTGTTTTCAGATGCCCTGAGGAATAATGCCTTAACATCTTAGAGTGTGTATTCATGTGTGTGTGTGTGTGTGAGCATTGGAAAGGTTTTCATTGTGTTTCCCCCTGAGTGTCTCTAACAGTGAGGAGGGGGGTGACGGGGCAGAGTGAGGATCAGCTCTTTAACTCGTGACAACATGCCTGCCTCCAGGCAGAAAGCAGCCAGAACCAGGAGTTTAGAAAAGCTGAGCTCTGGGGTCGAACATGAGTCGACAAAATTACTAAAAGATCGGAACTGACAGGAATCAGTTGTGCTGTGGTGTTAACTTGATTAACAGTCAACTTTTAATTACTTGTCTTGTCAAAACCTCAATTAAGGACATGTGCAAATATAAAGCAAAAGACTGGCCCTGAATCAGATGTTACATCTGATGTTATCCAGGAGCCAAAGATGTCACAGATAACCCTTTGTACTGTAAAGTTATGATGATTTCCTTATTTTTCATTAATTGGATGCCTAAATTATCAGCTGTTTATTGGGACAGCTGTTTAATTCTAACTGTAAAACTTGGTATAAAAGACAGCACAGATTAGCATTGATAATTATATAATATAATCATAATTAGCATTGATTCTGATGTATCCAGAACTATGTAGTGAATGATTTTTGCTTTGTATTTATTCTAAAAGATGGTTGTTTGCACTGCTTCTCTATTCTTGGACTTTCTCTATTGATGGGAATTGACTGGAAAGCAGTTCCCTGGTTTATATCAGTGTATGAGCTCCTGCAGGTCCATGCAGGATGTAGCTGTATAAAAATGCCATGGCATTCATTTATTTACTATGACATCATTTCCAGACACCTTACTGAAATTCAAAGGTATTATTCTATTCATTACAGTTACAAAGCAGCCACTTTAAACCAACCTGATATAACATACACTGTTAATCTGAGCCCTGTTTTTTAAGACTGTATTTGTTTCCATTCAGTCAAACAATCTCATAAAAGGAGCAGAATCAGCTGCAATTGCCTCCATTTGCAGCAGAACACTGAACCCATGAATGTACAGGAACTGTCACTGGACCAATGTCACACTGACGAAATCTTGAAACCTGATTTTTCTGAATGAAGTTTTGCAGAGTTTTTTTCATTTGTAATTATATATTTATATTTAGAAAAATGTCAGCTCAGATACATTTCTGTTCTGCATCAGTCTCCTCGTATCCTCAGATCTGACTCAAATAACAAAAACTCAGGAAATATCACAACTGCCTGCTGCAGCTACAGAAAGGGACAAGCTGTGTAAATACACAAAACAATGGCAGATCATTTACACAGAACTCATGATCCAAAGAAGCCTTCACATGGATGGTGCTTTCATCCCGTACACCTGACAGCACCTCATAAGCCTCTATGTAAACTGGTCGACGACAGTTCCTGTGATGATGTATGTTTAGTAGCACTACAGTACCCATGAGCCTCAGCTGCTTTACAAACATTGGGACAAACCAGCTGCCAAATTGCACATGAGTCACAGTAGGTTTCCACACCAAACACTACACCAGAGTGGAGACTGTTGGAGCTTGTGTGTAAGACGCACACAAAGCTTCACAAGTAAAGTTACAGTATTGGCACTAAAATCTGAAACTGGCAGCTACAGCTCATACATATCAGATCTGTCTGAGCAGGTGAGCAAGAACACCCACAATCAGTATTAGTGGTTTTCACAATAAACTAAATACTTTAAGTCTTTCTTTCAGCTTACCAAGGTTAAATAATGTCAAGACCTATTATACTATACTACTATTTGCCTGACTTTGCAAGACCTAAAGACACTTTCTATTTGTTAAAGGCACCTTCTGCACATTGGTATGAATCTGAGCAAATATCCAGTTAGTTTGTAAATGACATTTCAAGTTTCTGTTGTTGCTTCCATTGCCACCTTTTACCAGAATGCACAGAGGAGGGATGTTGCTTGCTTATTTTTCCAAATGCAGTTTGACTGCATTGGTTGATTTATGTCACCTGAATTAATCAGATGATTACATAGATTAGTTTGGTGTCTTAGATCATTATCTGCCACTTCTGCATTCTTATCCATAAGCGAAATACTCTTATATATGCAGATTTTTACTAGAGGTCTGGTATAAAGTTCCAAAAATAAGCTGTAGGGTGTGAAGGCTGACCTAACACCTGACAGAGGCCTATTCCCTGCCATCCGAGTCCGTTTCTAGCTAACGATGGTGGTCGGAGACATTTCCCATTTACAAAGGCTAAAATCTGAAATGCAACTTTAGCGAATTTCACGTGAGCCGCATTGACCATGAGACTGGACAGGTGAATAAAACATCTAAGATTAGGTTCTGCCCTTCCTGTGTCCTGCTTTAGAAGCAAGCGAGCCTTGAATAGTCCGATTTTAGGATGAAGTCTGGTGTGATGTTCACTTAAAGGGCTGTGAAATGATCCAACACCTGATAAATAAAGATAAAGTCATTTTTCCACAACTATCACAACTGTGTGCTGACTTTTCTCACAGCTACTGTCAGCTGGTTTCGTTTTTTAAAGCGGGCCTCGGTGGCTCCGGTGGTGTTGGTACCTGATGAAGGTGGTCTTCCCGGTGGAGTACTGGCCAACGAGCAGCACCATGGGCTTGCTCTGGAAGTCGGCGGCCTCCAGCGCCGGGGAGTGGAAGTCATGGAAGAGGTAGGTCTCCTCCAGCGGCAGCAGCTTCTTGGTGTAGAGGCTCTGCAGTCCCTCCGTCACCGTCTGGTACATCTCTCCTTCCTTGTTGCGTCCACCTTGCTCCTGCTTCACCCAGCTGAACATGCTGACCGACTTCAATCCACACAAACGGTCGCGCTCGAATCCGACTTCCCTGTTTCGATATTTCCCAAATGTTCCGTTTGCTCTCGGCTGTTTTTCGGCTTTGTTCGTCCTTCAGTCTGAGCGGAGGAGAGAGAGAGAGAGAGAGAGAGAGAGAGACAGAGAGAGAGAGACAGAGAGACAGAGAGAGAGAGAGTGTGTGTGTTTGGCCCCTGGGAGTCTCCGCTGCTCTGGACACAGCCTCCTGTGTCTCCGTGTGTTTGTGGCGTGACCGCTGCGGGTGAACTTACCTGAGGGCACCGCCCTTCCCCTGTGACGCAGCTCTGTCTGTCCCTGTCTGTCCCCCCCCCCCCTCTCCCTCTCTCTCTTTCTCTCTTTCTCCCTCCCTCTCTCTCTCCCTCTCTCTCCCTCTCTCC
>JANJOY010001911.1:0-7500 GCA_038496675.1 Rachycentron canadum
TCGTTGTCTCATTGTGTTTGTCGTCTCTTTGTGGTCGTTGTCTCTCTCTTTGTGGTCATTGTCTCTTTGTGGTCGTCGTCTCTTTGTGGTCGTTGTCTCTTTGTGGTTGTCGTCTCTTTGTGGTCGTTGTCTCTTTGTGGTCGTTGTCTCTCTGTGTTTGTGGTCGTCGTCTCTTTGTGGTCGTTGTCTCTCTGTGTTTGTGGTCGTCGTCTCTTTGTGATTGTGGTCGTCGTCTCTTTGTGTTTGTGGTCGTCGTCTCTTTGTGTTTGTGGTCGTCGTCTCTTTGTGTTTGTGGTCGTCGTCTCTTTGTGGTTGTGGTCGTCGTCTCTCTGTGTTTGTGGTCGTCGTCTCTTTGTGGTCGTCTTCTCTTTGTGGTTGTGGTCGTCTTCTCTTTGTGGTCATCGTCTCTTTGTGGTTGTGGTCGTCTTCTCTTTGTGGTTGTGGTCGTCGTCTCTTTGTGGTCGTCTTCTCTTTGTGGTTGTGGTCGTCGTCTCTTTGTGGTCATCGTCTCTTTGTGGTTGTGGTCGTCGTCTCTTTGTGGTCGTCTTCTCTTTGTGGTCATCGTCTCTTTGTGGTTGTGGTCGTCTTCTCTTTGTGCTCGTCGTCTCTTTGTGGTTGTGGTCGTCTTCTCTTTGTGGTCGTCGTCTCTCTGTGTTTGTGGTCATCGTCTCTTTGTGGTTGTCGTCTCTTTGTGGTCGTCGTCTCTCTGTGTTTGTGGTCGTCGTCTCTTTGTGGTTGTGGTCGTCGTCTCTTTGTGGTCGTCGTCTCTCTGTGTTTGTGGTCATCGTCTCTTTGTGGTTGTCGTCTCTTTGTGGTCGTCGTCTCTCTGTGTTTGTGGTCGTCGTCTCTCTGTGTTTGTGGTTGTCGTCTCTTTGTGGTTGTGGTCGTCGTCTCTCTGTGTTTGTGGTCGTCGTCTCTTTGTGGTTGTCATCTCTCTGTGGTTGTGGTCGTCGTCTCTCTGTGTTTGTGGTCGTTGTCTCTCTGTGTTTGTGGTCATCGTCTCTTTGTGGTTGTGGCCGTCGTCTCTCTGTGTTTGTGGTCGTTGTCTATCTGTGTTTGTGGTCGTTGTCTATCTGTGTTTGTGGTCGTTGTCTATCTGTGTTTGTGGTCGTTGTCTCTCTGTGTTTGTGGTCGTCGTCTCTTTGTGGTTGTGGCCGTCGTCTCTCTGTGTTTGTGGTCGTTGTCTATCTGTGTTTGTGGTCGTCGTCTCTCTGTGTTTGTGGTCGTTGTCTCTCTGTGTTTGTGGTCATCGTCTCTTTGTGGTTGTGGTCGTCGTCTCTTTGTGTTTGTGGTCGTCGTCTCTTTGTGGTTGTCTTCTCTTTGTGGTTGTGGTCGTCGTCTCTTTGTGGTCGTCGTCTCTTTGTGGTTGTGGTTGTCTTCTCTTTGTGTTTGTGGTCGTCGTCTCTTTGTGGTTGTCTTCTCTTTGTGGTTGTGGTCGTGTCTCTTTGTGGTCGTGTCTCTTTGTGGTCGTCGTCTCTTTGTGGTTGTGGTCGTCGTCTCTTTGTGGTCGTCGTCTCTTTGTGGTCGTCGTCTCTTTGTGGTTGTGGTTGTCTTCTCTTTGTGGTTGTCTTCTCTTTGTGGTCGTCTCTTTGTGGTTGTGGTCGTCGTCTCTTTGTGGTTGTCTTCTCTTTGTGGTCGTCGTCTCTTAGTGGTTGTGGTCATTGTCTATCTGTGGTTGTGGTCGTCGTCTCTTTGTGGTCGTCGTCTCTTTGTGGTTGTGGTCGTTGTCTCTTTGTGGTCGTCGTCTCTTTGTGGTCGTCGTCTCTTTGTGGTCGTCGTCTCTTTGTGGTCGTCGTCTCTTTGTGGTCGTCGTCTCTTTGTGGTTGTGGTCGTCGTCTCTTTGTGGTTGTGGTCATTGTCTATCTGTGGTTGTGGTCGTTGTCTCTTTGTGGTTGTGGTCGTCGTCTCTTTGTGGTTGTGGTCGTCGTCTCTTTGTGGTTGTGGTCGTCGTCTCTTTGTGGTTGTGGTCGTCGTCTCTTTGTGGTTGTGGTCGTCGTCTCTTTGTGGTTGTGGTCGTCGTCTCTTTGTGGTTGTGGTCGTCGTCTCTTTGTGGTTGTGGTCATTGTCTATCTGTGGTTGTGGTCGTTGTCTCTTTGTGGTTGTGGTCGTCGTCTCTTTGTGGTCGTCGTCTCTTTGTGGTTGTGGTCGTGTCTCTTTGTGGTCGTCGTCTCTTTGTGGTTGTGGTCGTGTCTCTTTGTGGTCGTCTTCTCTTTGTGGTCGTCGTCTCTCTGTGTTTGTGGTCGTCAGCTGATCAGGTGTTTTCATGGCCCCCAGTTGAGTTTCTTCACTCTACAGAGTGGATTCATCTCTATTATGGGCTCCCAGCCTCCCTCAGTTTCTATCCATCACCAGATGAGTAATTAAAGAAGGACACAGGACAGAGGTTATAAGACCACATTTCTAGGAACCATCGTTTTCACTCCAGAGTCTCATAGTGAATTGGTTGGAGTTTGGGTCGAAGTTAGAGTTAGTTTTGTTTTGGACCTTTAGACCAAATGGACTTTAATGTCCAACTTTATATTGTATAAGATAATTAATCATGGTATCTGCTTGTTAATTTAAGTTTCTTTTACTAAGATAATGATTTTATGAGCTATCATTCAAGCTTTAGTCAAATGTCCTAATCATTTCCTCTTTCACCCTGAGAGTAAGATGTATAACTAGCTTTAAGTCAGCTGAAGCCGCTAATAAAACGGTAAAACTATACCAATGCACCTGGAGTACATCACCTGAGTTAATACAGTTGCACTGAGTGAAAACCCTCCTGTGTGATTTTCTCTGTCAGATGTTTAAGTGTGTGTTGATGAAGTTTGCATTGCATTGTAAATGAGACATCCTGTGTGTTTTCTCCTGCTGGGCTTGTACACAACAAACAAACACACATAGTAAATTACTCTTATGTAACTTCTGAACAGTAACTGCCCTCAGCGCCTGTTACACTGACTGAAGTCTCTGGGTTCATCTGGTTTAGGGTTGAATGTGATTCCCAAACTTCATTAGTGTGAGATTACAGTCTTCAGCTGTAATCACATAGAGCAACATGTGATTTAAGTCCCACCCTCTTCCTGTTTAGTTTCTATCCCACTAGTGAGGTGACAAAATGGAGCTTTTTTTCAGCAGACGTTTGGACACAGGTCCAAAGATAAAACATCATCAGCTGCTGGAACAAATTGACAGACAAAATATCTGCTGAGGAACAGGTTTGTGAATCTGATTCTGAAGAAATGATGATTCTGATGTTTGCAAGTCTCAAGCGCGAAACTGTGAAGTGTTTTTCTACAAACTCTATAAAAACATGTTATTGCTGCCAGTTTGAATTATTTCAGCTTTGTCTCTGAGAAATCTGACTAAATATTACAATACCTACCAGCCTCAGCCAGAGAAGAGGCCGGTCAGGGGTGTGAATCGGCACTGAGACATACCCTCAAATTCATCCACAGCTGATCCTGAATTTAAGATGAAATGTACTCTGGGAGTTTGAGTTGAGCTACTGTATCAACAAAGCATCAACCTGAGGCTTAAAAACTGCAGTTCCTCTAATGACCACTAATGGAACACTAATGAAGCTGGCTCCAAACCACAGACTGACATAAACCTGTAGACCTGGACCTGGACTCTGGTCTGAGCCTTAACCCTTCATTCTCTCTACTGACCATCAGGGGGCGACTCCACTGGGTGTTAAAGAAGTCAGATTGTATTGAAGTCTATGGGAAAATGTCCCTACTTCTCCTTGATTTATTAGCTCAGTAAACGTTTTCCTAATGAGTTTATGGTCTCAGTCTCTAGTTTCAAGTCTTCAATACAACATGATGTTCATTTTTTAAATTATGGTCCACAAGAAAGCAGGTGATTAATTAGGGGGCGTGGCTACTGTGTGATTGACAGACTGTACCACCCAATCAGGATAGAGGACAGAGCAGGTCAGCTCCACCCCTCACTCCTCCTCAGCTCCACCTTCTCCTCCAAATATGGTTTCTACTGGTTTCAACAAACAAAGATGGCCGATGGACAAATTACAACCTGGGGGCTTGAAAACAGCAGCTCACAGACCAATGGTGACATCACAGTGGGTTTGACACCAGGCTCACAAAAACAGTTTTGGTCTCTGAAACTAATTTCCTCCTCTATGATAATTGTACAGGGGTGAATTTAAATACTGAAATAGTTTTAAAGCAAAGCTAATGTGGAGACAAAAGTAAAACAAAGTGAAGCGTCATCTGACCTTTAACAGGATCTTTTAATGACCTCTTCTTATCCTTCTTCTTCTTCTCCACTTTCCTAGCAGCGACTGTAGACTCAGCTCCACCTGTTTACCACCATCAACCAGTCAAATCACACAGCAGCTGAGGAGGAAACCAGACCCCACTCAGGTTTGACTCTGGAAATCTGATAATTTGATCTATGTTTGGATTAAAACTTGGTGTCTATGGGAAAAAGGAAAGTATTTTTAAGGTCTGTGAGTGCGGTTGGGATTGAGGTGGACTCAAATAGCCCTGTCAGTGCTGACAGTTGCAGTAATTGCTGCACTCAGTAACCTGGCTGTGATGATGAGTTATGGTGTAAATGCAGTGGAGGAGGTTTTGTTTTGGGCAGTAAAGTCCTGACTCATAGGCCCTTTAATTCAGCATTACATCACTGACAAATCACAGCGTGGCAGGGGGGGTGGGGGTGGGGCAGCTCTGCTTTGTGTCTGCAGATGCAGCGACCCTCCCCGGCAGTGATTGAGCGCATGCCGCAGCAGAGGGACACGCCCCCTAAAAAAAGGTGCGCATTTGCTCCGGGAGGTACGGTAACGGGAAAACAGCCCGAGCCAGCAGCTCGAGCGGAGGGCGGGACCTGCATCATGGTCGATCATCTCTGCCTTTGTGGTGAGAAGGAGGCCGAGCCGAGCCACACCTGGCCGGTCTGTACCCCCCACCCCCCGCGGCCCTCCGTCCCCCGCGGCCGCCCGAGCGAAGCCGTGAGGCGGCTGGAGCTGCAGCAGCGGCCCGCTGTCCGGCTGGATGCCTCCCGCTTTGGTTCATTTCCGTTCTCGGGCCTGTGGTGAATGCAAACGCTGTTATGTCATCAGAGTGTTTACTGTGGTGCATGCTCATGCAGACACAGTCGTGGGGAAGTGGTTTGGCTGTTTCCTTCTTGTTTCTTCAGGTTTGCAGCAACATCAGAAACTAAATGTTTCCATCATCACTTCAGCTGCACTCATGTGATCTATAGAATATTAATATTAAAATTAAATATTACAAACATTATAAGATAATAGGCCAGATCTTAATTATACAGATTTAAGACAGAATTGAATTTATTTAATGTTTAAACCTTCAGCACCTAAAGTTATTAGATAAGTCGAAGTTTAACAATAAACTAAGTTTTTTTTCTACATAATTAGTTAAACTTCATTATTTACTATGTTATTCTTCAGAAACGTTCAATATTAAACGTCACAGTTATGGCGTCATGATTCTGATCAACAGAAGTCGAACCTTCCTTCGTTCCTGGCAGTAAAAGGCTTCCGTACGTGTCCATAGTATTTAGTTGCAGCTGCTGTTAATTAAAGGTTTTCTTTACGCTGATGGTTCTGATGGTTTTGGGCGACCTCACGTCTCCTGCTGAACATTTGAAGGTTGTATTTCACGTTGTGTTTTACTTCCTGCTGCTCCCTCTGCCTCTCTGTGTTTCAGAGTTTCATCTTCCTTAAAGAAAGAAAACTGTCGGGAGCCAGACCTGCTGATCGGACCTTGAGCTCCAGTTTTCAGGAGGTTTTGGCTGACGTGGATCAGCCCTCTTCCTGCAGCAGAGGGGCCCGTGTTGGTTTTATGAGGCATGTGTGCCCATAAAGGCCTGTGGGCCTATATACAGACCAGTGTCGGGGCTAATCCTATAGGCTGCCCCCACAAAGATTTTATTGTCTCGGCCTTGGATGGCAGCCCTTCCTCAGGAACTCGTGTTTTATCAAGAGGAAAAACACAAGGATCCTGGAAAGGAGACCACGAAGAGCAGGGACACCAGGATCTGACTGAGCGAAGAGGCTTCATTCATCACAGTCTCCCAGTCACTGAGAACCAGAACCAGAACCAGTGTCAGAGACAAAACCACGACCAAAACTAGAACCAGAACCTGTATCAGAACCAGACCCAGAACCTTGGTTGTTATGGTTACGTGCTGACTGTACAGACAGCGGTGTACCTTCCTTTGTTGCCATGGTTACTATTGTTGGTTAGATTCAGGTAAAGATGACCACTGTTGTCATGGTTACAACAACAATAACTAACACATGGACTGCTACTTTCACATGGGAATCGAACACAGCTCTCCTGTGTCATATTCATCCACCCAACTCACTTTGTCATTTTTCCCTTCGCTGCTGTCGTCATCACGACGACATATAAATAAATCACCAGGCAACAGAACGATGAGGTCACAGTGACGCGCTGACAGACGACCAATGAGCTGCTTGTTTACTGTCTGTTTGTTGACGTGTTGTCAGTTACAAAGATTCACGGAGGTTTGTGATTTTGTTACAATACAATGATATGAACATGAGCTCAGTGTGAATGCGAAGTGTAAAAGGAGGGAAACCGTCTGTGACGCTGCTGCTCTGACCCTGACGAGTTGGACCATAATTAGTCTGTAACGAACAGAGACGACCTTCAGCTGGATGTGGATACAGGAACTGACCAGGAAACCTTCAAATTAAAAGCATAGATTTATTTGTTGGCTCAGTTTATTCTTTTTTTGAATTTGTTAATGTTTAAGGTGATCAATTCAATTTGGTTGATTAATATCGAGGTTATTGACGTCAGCAGCTTCTCTGTTTATATTCAGAGCTTTTCTTCACTCTGCTGAGTTGCTCTCGACCTTCCAGAATAAAATAAGGTCAAACAAATGAGCGGCGCTTTGCTGGGTTTCCCTCGTGAAGCAACATGATGCAGAGAGGACGTTTGACTCCAGCCTGAACACTGAATACAAACTGAGCAGCTCTCAGGTGAGCGAACGTGTTGGTGTGAGGCTGAGAGCTAAAAACAGCATCATGTGGGAAACACGAGTTTGAAAAGTTGCTGTTGATGTTGTCAGGACGCCCAGTTTCTCCTCCTCCAGCTTCAAACCTTCACCTCCACAGCCTTTAATCAAACTGTGGATCTGCAGCTCCAGCCTCCTCAGAATCTGGAGTTTTCAGAGAGTTGATTCCCCAAAGACTCAGAGTTAATCCGCTGCACAAAATAGTCCCCAGTTTGTTTGTTAAAAACTACAGTGAGAAACTGTTGTAGGAGAGAGAGCCAGGTCCTGACAAAAGGAGATGCAGGTGACGCCATCGACACAGGCACAGGTTAAAGTTCACACAGAGATTAACGCCGTTCTGTAGGAAACAAGCCCATTGGTCGTCTGTCAGCAGGTCACTGTGACCTCATCGTTCTGTTGCTAGGTGACATCTAGTGCTTATAGTGACGAGCAAAGGGAAAAGTGACGTGACGTAGTTTTTGAGTGACAAAGTCCAGGAGGAGG
>JANJOY010001914.1:0-10969 GCA_038496675.1 Rachycentron canadum
CCTCATTGGGAGTGCACTGTACGCTGCAACTCAAAGGTCGTGGCAGTCGTGACAGCAAAGCGCTCCCTCGCAGCAAAGGGAGGGATGACGAACGACACGTAATTCCTTTCAATGGCAGGAGGCCACCAGAAGTAGTTGCGCGTGTTTTCTAAGAGAGAATAGCCACAGATTAAAGTGAGCTGAGGCAATACTGCTGGGACATCACAGTTTAAGAACAGAAACGAGAAATGTTTCTATTTTAAGGCTCCCAAAAGTGAACAAATGTAATATGTTAGCAGAGCAGACAGCAGTGACAAACATCAGATGCCTGAGTGCTGGCAATTCCCAGCCTCTGTGCTGTATCAAGGCCTCTCTTTGATTGTCTCCTTAGTCAGGCTGCAAACCCTTTCTTGAGTGACATAGGGGATAAAATCAAGGGGGTGCTATTTATTTGTACATTGTCTCCAACAATATTTTTTATTCACAACTTTCTTTAAAGACAAGCTTACTTTATAGGGGGGTGGGGAGAATGCCACAGTCACCATTTTCTTGCACCTATAGCTCCTTTTAAAATCCATTTGAACGCGACAGAAACACAGCGTGTAAAGCTTAAAACAACCATCTGTATTATCGGGGTGCCGCAGTTACAGCACAGTTAATTTAAATAGATCTTACTGTTACCCGTGCATGACTCATATTAGTGAAAGGGGAGTGACGGTAATGGATTTAGAAAACTCATTGACATGGTGTAAAATGTAGGAGAGAATTGGATTCGTTGCTCTGGGGCTGCACAGCTCCTGCCCCATTCTCCTGAATGCTCAACAGCCAATCAAATCCCATTTGTATTCATGTTCGGCCAATGACAGCTCATCAAGAAATATCGGTGCCAAATCATCCTCTGTGCCCAAAATCACTCAACCACCACCTCTGTCAGTTCTCCACCTAAAGCTCTGTGAGGCTGGGGAAGCAGACCGTGTCCCAACCGCAGCTCCGAGTTTAACAGGATTTAGCACACTGCTTCAAGACTAAATGGTCCCCCTCCCTCTGCGCTCTGCCTTCCCTTACAGTCGACATGTCATATTTGAAAATTCACAACAAGAAACAGGAGATAGCGAGAACCTCTGGTGGTCTGCACAAATAATGTGCATGTTGAATTTCAATTATGTTGACCTGTTTGGCCAAGGAGAGGCAAAATGTTGCAAGTTGAAATCCATGAGAGTCTCTTCACACATGTGAGCTGTAGTTATATGGATTGAACTGAGGGCAGTTAAAGACTAATGCTTCAATTCAGCAAAGGATACAATAAAAATTTATTTATTTGCCACTCATGTTGAGTTTTACTAGTAACTAATCTTTCTCTATTAATTTCTTAAACCTTTGGTTGATAAAATGTCAGAAAACAGTGACACAGACAAATTACAATCTTCTAACTCTCAACTTGATTCCATTAAATTCCTTTTACATTTGGTCAGAAGTTCAAACATCCCAAAATATTCTGATTATTATCAGATGCGACAAAAGCACCAAATCCTTCCAACTAGGATTCTGGTACTAAAGAGGGCATATTTGCTTGAAATGTGGCTTATGTGAGCTGCTGATTAATATTCTGTCAATTGACCGATCAATTCATTTAGTTCTGTAGCATCGATAATGGCTGTGCAACACCTTTGTGTGTAACTTTGTTTCCAACAATTTGACTGACACTCACACTGCTGTGAGGAAAGAGTATCTGCAATGTGTACAATCTTCACAATTTGAGTAGGAAAACGTGATTGACACATAAATCCATGTAGTTAATTAATGGTATTGTATACTAATGATTGGCATCAGTGTCACATTAATAAGCACTCAGATCACTACGTGCAGCATTAGCCAATCCAACTAATTAAGTAATTGGTATTTAGATTTGTGCTGAAAATTTAGCTATTCGTGCAGCTCTAATACCCCGACTCTCTGTCTGAATTTGAGAATTCATCCACAGGTGGAAGCAAAATAGAAACACGCCAGTTCATCATTGAAGAACCGCGGTGAAGCTGTTGAAGACAGAGCTGAAAGAGGCCCTTCATCATGTTTCAACTCATTAAGTCAGGACCTCATTGCCTTTCAGCCGACAGCAAGGCACACCGAGGGCTGCTCTAATTGTTTCCCCTCACAATGAATGGGTGACAGCATATGGGGGAAAGAGCGGAGAGCGGAGTGGGATGACGGTGACCCCTCTGGACTGGTGTGAGAGGCTTGCTCTGAAACACACAGGCCCTTCCTTTTGTGACCTGGCCCCCTTTAGCCTGGGTGGTCCCAGCTGCCCTGGTTTCTCAGTGGAGTTTCTGAAAACATACTTCGGTTATGGGAATGGGGAAAACGACAACAAAAAAAAATCTCCCTGTGCATCATTTGTTATTTTGTGTGGCCACAGTTGGGTTAAATATAGCTGGTCACAAGCACTGGGGGCCAAAAAATGTTAGATGATTCTTTGTGCACTGCATCTGATCTGCTCTGACTAATGTTGGAGATGGTAGTGATGAACTACGGCTCTAACCATGGGAACGATGCACTGAGCATGGTCAGGTTCTCGGTAAGAGATGAATTACAGCCTGTCACGTGAAGTCTGTAGTTAATATCATTGTGACTCAAAAGCCCAGGATAAGAAGAAGGCTTCACATTGCATCTGTATTTATGAAATAGACAAAGGTAGGCTTCAGTTTTTTCTTGCATCTGCATAAAGATTAGAGTATTATATGTTAAAATGATGGATTATTGCTGAGTATAAGCACTGCTAGGAGGGGCGTCCACAACCATGTTTATCTTTATCAACTGATTTGTGATGTGAACTCACTGATCAAAACGTGATGCTGAGAGCGTCAACACCCCCCGAACCACCCGTTTTTGATGCTCCCCACCTGCTACATGCTGTTTTCACAAAGACATATTTCTGTCTAGGTCCTGCTGCTAATAATGTACAATTTCCAGTGGCTTTGCAGAGAAAATGAAACAGCAAACCAGTCCACAGCAACATTACCAGCTTTGTGACAATGTCATAGTGGCACATTGAGTTAAATGCTAGCGTCGGCAATGCTAACATGCTGTTGTTTAGAAGGTATAATGTTTACCATGTTTACAAAAAAAAAAAAAAAGTTAACTTCGGAGTTGCACCAGAAGAAAAGTAAGGAAATCACCAAAATCGTTAGGATTCATCCTCTGGGGTCCACGAATGCGTGTACAACATTTCACGACTCTCCATCCTTTAGTTGTTAAAAGATTCTAATTTGGACCAAAGTGGTGATCCAACCAAGCCTGGATAAAAATATGTTTTACTCACGCCTGCATATTAATCTGATGTTGACTTTACTGGTAATTAGGAAAGCAAAATTAATAAATTGTAGTCTAATGAGACTGTGCTGGGTGAACATCTCATATGGAAAGCAAATGAAAATGCCAAGAGATGAATGAGTTTGTAATTAATGAATTCAGGGTTTTTCTCTGCACAGCAGCCTTTTAAAGGGGCTGTGCCATGACTGTAATGGATAAAGCGATGGCTGGAGAGGACAGACTGCAGTCCACAGTGGCTCATTATAGTTAGAGAGACAGAACAGAAGTATTAGTGTAAAGTGAGAGAGACAGTACGTGTCTGAATTTCTAATCGTCATTGCCTGTGTTGCTAATGTCACTGTTGAATGGGGAAGTGGAACGTAGCATGTTCGGTTGTATTCTACCTGTGAGGTTTAGCTGATGGAGCCTGACTGTTTCCTCCATTCATAGGAAAGAGCATTATTCTCCTCCCTCCTCACTCGCTCTGCCACCATCATCCCATCCCCCTCCCTTCTTCTAACCCCTAAATCCATGCTACAATCACACTCCTCACAGGCAACTTCTGCAGAGCTTCCACCAGCCATCAGCAAACATAAGCATCAAAACATCAGCACGGGCAGCGTCGGTGTGTGTTAGCCCGAGGAGTACAAGACAGACGGAGGGCTACAGTCTGGATTTCCTGCTCTACTGAACTCTGCACGAGCAAGATAGGCAGAAGCAAGCCTTCAATTTCAATTTGAAAGAAAGAAAAAAAAAAAGAATAAATATATAAACAACACTGAAAAGGTGCAACCAGAATGATATTTTGGTTTTTGTGTGCTTTTTAAAGTCAACGCCAGTCAACTGTTGTCCAGGTTCGTGGAGCTAAACATAATTATCATCAACACAAATGTGTTCACAGCCAGAGTGCTAAGTAGGCCACAGCATGGTATGTGACCCACGAGATGGCTCGATGGCCCCTTTTTGTTTCTCAACCATCTGATCCTCTGCCCGCTGAGGTGGAAACCTACCCCTCTGAACCATAGGAACTGAGCTGAAGCCTTCAGTATCAGTGACATGGTGAGGTTAGACATCTTCTCTTTTCTTAAAGAGACACGTTAAGAGAAATTCCTGCCTTGGGTCATTTTGACTAATAAAATCATCTGAGATTTACTGCTATTTCTTAAACAATGCAGTATGTTCCTGTTGCTGAATAAAAGACGAGATAATTGCCTGACAGTTGTGTTTTGTAGACCATGCAGCTATCTGACTGCGCTGCTGCAGGGGAGAGATTAATATCAGTTGGATCTGAGCCAAGTTGACGTATGTTTTTTGTATTTGTGCCTCTCAGCTGGACCGAGAAAAAAAAAAATTTTAATTTGGGAGGATAGTACGAAAGAAAAAAATTTGTTACTGCTAAATTTAGGCAACTCACTCCCGGCATCCACACGTTCATGGCAGGTGAAACGAGGCATCGATGCCTTTAAGGGGACGCAAGTCTTCAGCTCAGATACATCTGGGATATCATACACCCATTCAGTCTTCAGAAGCTTAAAGCACTCAGTAAATTGGATTTTCAGATAATTTGAGGAAGGAAACAACTAGGACGCTGGACTTAAAGTCAACACTTTCCTGTTTTACTTTTTTTTTTTTTTTTTTTTTTTTTTTTTTGAAGATAACAGCTCTTTTCACCCTGAATGTGAACCAATGACTGAGAAAATGTACTCCTTGGACACCTCTGGGCAAAAACAATATCAGGCCCACTGAGATTTTTATCACAAGTGCTGGCTAGAGATAGTGGATATAATGTGTGTTAAATTGAGCATGAATAAAGCTTTCTGTCAGCAGGGCCTTTTTTTACCTGCTCCCCAGCAGCATCTTGCCTCCCTGCTGCAGCGACACGAGCTTTATCTAGCTCATTGCCACAACAACTCTATACCATCACGGCTCTGTTAGGTCCACAACAAGAACAACTATGCATTAGATCATGCATCATTTTTCCTGTGAAGCTTTATTTCAAATATGCAGCCTCTTTATCCCCAGTGACAGACATGACATGATGTTTCGTAATCAATGTGTGCACATCAAATAAGTGCTAAGAAGATTCTAGAAAAGACAGACAAGACCAAAGCTGCCATATATGCAAATTTGACATGTAAGAAATTACAAAGCGCCGGTGTGTGCACTTGTTGGAGCATTGCAGCCTTCATCACTCTTTGGGACACTAAAACTCTACAAAAACCTTCTGCACGCTAACAAAAACTCCTTAGAGATATCTCCTTGGAGAGCCAAGCTTCATTGCAGGCAGCATAAAATCCCTTCCTCATCTGCTTTGTCTCGTATCAGATGTAGGCATCAAGAAACTGCTTGTTCTAACGTTAGAAAACACAAAAGCCAAAGGCAGGTAGAGCACATTAGTTTGCCGTTTTAAAAACAGTGCACTGTGAGTTGCATATTCCCAAGAATCCTGTCTTGTTACTCTAAACACAAATGAGTCTTTAATTTAATTCCTCATCTAACTTAAAGCATAAGAAAAAAAAATAATGTGGGTTGAATGAGGGGAATCAAACAAGATCTCAATGTGAGAATCAGGTGAGCCTTAACTATTTAGTACAACACATGATACCACTAGAAAGATTAGCAGTCATGCACAGGGGGCTCCGCCGCTAGCTTTAGGAACAACATTTAGCCATACTGCCTTGGGAAACTGCCAGAAGGACACATCTATCCTGCACTGCACATTCACTAAGTGTCAGTAAATCTCAGCAGCTCCTCTCTTGCAGGCAGGAAGGATTGTGGTCAGAGAATATGACTAGTTCTTCAATTGTGAGACAAATAACAGTCTATTCACTTACTCCTCCGTATATTTCTGCCATTAAATCAAGATCTTAGAACACTTCTTAAAAACACCACAATTTCAAGAAGAATGCAGGGGCCTTAAAGAATAAGGCTGATATTATCTTATATATTTCCTTACAAGTTCCACAGAAAGACGTGAGTCAATAATGTGTTTGTCCATTACTTCTTTACTTTTTGAGTTACCTATTATGCATATAGCTCCCTTTATGCAGCCTATTCAAGATGGGAATGTTGCACTTTGCTGTTCAGTATAAAAGAGGTCCGAACATGGAGCGGAGGATATCGTTTTTCCAACTTTATGCTGACAGTGGAGGTAGTCACACAGCCAGATTGACAGCAGTGTAAAAAGGAGATCATTGTGGGACAGATGCCGACACATATCATGTTCGTTTTGGAACGGTGGTGTGCTATCTAAAAATCACACCCTGGGGCAGCATAACAAATGGTCTTCTTAACGGCAATACAGCGGTATCTCTATATAAAAAGGGGCATATGGCATTATCCCCAAGCCCACTGGCCACCATGGAATACATACATATTTAAAAACTGGTCACAAATATTCAGTTTTACTTTTTAAAAAGGCACAATAATTTGTCCTTCTAATTAGCTTCTAGAGTTTCACGCTTAAAGTATTTTGAGCATACAACAGGTGTTTAACAATCAGTATCTAATTTTAGCTTTACTTTTACATAATCTGTGCAAAAAGATTAGATTGGAGTGTTGGAGTGCCTAAATTTAGATCTCTGTGATGAGAACGTTAATCCTCTAAATCCTGAAATTGTGAATGGAATGGCAGCTCTTCTCACTCAAAAAAATAAAAAAAGTGTTGTTGTGTGTTTTGAGTGGCCATCTGATTTCTTGTCATTATCTAGGAAAGCACCAACAGTTCTCACACGGCAACAGCACTCCAGTGTGCCAACATGGAAATATGGCTTTTCCAAAGAAATTCTGAGAGGCTGTCACAAGCTCACAATGGAGGAAAAACTGCTCTGCAACATATGACAGCAGAAGCACAGGTTTCAGATAGTTTGGGACATTTGGAAGCGATGGCCAGAAAATACCATCACAATATACCGGAGGAACCATGGCATTATGAAAAAGATCCCTCCAATTTCATCCACACATTCAACATCATGCAGTTGCCATGCCAACCTGTTACCAGACTGCAGCTTCAATGACGAAAATGGGAACTGCTTCTTGGCTATTTTGCAATAACGAAGAGTCACATTCTGGCATTAGTATTCCACCCAAGAAACAGGCCTGGGCAAGACAACAATAACAACTCACTGAGATGTCAAAGAGCTCCTCTGTGTCGTCCAACATACGGACCCTGATGGTAACATGTCGTCCAGGAGGCATGGCCGGAGGTCTGTGCCCGGGGTCCAACGTACTGATGCCAAGAGTCTCTGGGGCTCCAAGACGCTGCCCTGCTCCAGAGGCCATTGGTTCTGGGTCTGGCTCTGCCATGGTGCACTGAACTGCTCTATTCCCAGCCTGCAGAGAAGATAGGACAGTCAGGGAGACAAAAGCATATTCACATACTCAATCTTGTTCTCATACTTGCACATGAGCGCAAAAAAAATGCAGTTGAAGAATAGTGAAAAAAAAAAAAAAAAATGACACCAGCTGTAAGAATCCTCTTCCAGAGCAGTAGTGGTGCAGCAGGTGAAATACAATAAATGCATCAGGGCCCAGAGGACGGGCTGCACGACCTTCTGTGTCACACTAACAGAGTAATTGCAAATGCAGTATTTGCACTCGCAGCTAATGGCTGATAATTGCTGCCTGTGGGAGAAGCAATTACTGTAAAAAAAAAAAAAAAAAAAAAAGATCCAAGCATGTTCTTGATTTCAAAGCACAAATCAGGCTGTCTTAATTTGATTTGACAAACGAGTCACGAGGCCAGAGTGTAAAATCAAAGAGTCAATCCAATGACAATCGATTCAGGAATTCGTAAAAGCACACAGACACATATATACAGTTTGGTTTTCACAGATCTCAAGGGCATCAAGTTAAATATGTAATGACTGACTGAGCGATTAATTTGAGTAATTAAAGAGCAAAGTGTAACAGTATTACCATTATTCTTTTAGTTTTTAAAGATAAATAGCACAAACCTCTGTCTAGCAGTTAGGAATGCTTGTACCCAAGGGGTTACTTACCAAGCAGAGGTCTCAACTGTTACAGTAAAAGTTAAACGTAACGTGAAATGGATAGTTAAGGATACCACACTTTAAATAACTGACAAACAGTAGTTTGTTAAAAATAAGGGATACTGGGATAAATGGTGAAATAGTTAAAAGTAATGGATATCATTTAACTAGTAAAATTAATATTTACAAAGTTGAAGTAGTTAATGAGATATAAGGGATAAATGGTTTACGTCACTAGCATAGTGTGCAATTGAACACTAAAAGGATAGTTGCATTGGAAAATTTGCCACTGATAATCAGTTAAAATATTAAATTAAAAGTATCTAACGGATAGCTAAATGGATTAAATAAAAATGAATAATAAATAATAAAAAGTGAAAGATAAGAGTGAGGATGGTTTAAACGCAAAGAGTGGATGAACAGTTGGAATATTTAGTTTAAGTAATGGATAAAATAGTTTGCTTTTACAATGGATAAATATTTGGAATGGGTAGCTAAAGGCAATAGAGATTGGGTAAATGGTTGTTAATAGTATAAAGTAATGGGCAAATGATTAACAGTTAGCAAAGACTAATGGGTAAACCACTGAAATGTTGTAATGATGAATGACAGAATCTGCAGTTTCACTCAGTCTCGTGCTCGTCCACGATGGAGGACAGCATTTGCACAAAGTTGTGGACACATTTATTGTGAACTGACGCATGAGGAGGTCACTCACTACCCCCTAATGTATTCACGGCCAGACCCCTTTAGGCGCTGCTGTCCTGCTTAATTCTCTCTTCATTACACATTCCAGCAGGATTATGTCATTGTGAGACCTCACCAAGTGGTTCATCGGAGTACAGAAGCCAGTGGGAAGTTGTTCAGCCACCGCAGAGGTGAATGATTGCTGCCAAGTTTAAGCTGTAAGCTGAATAAGGCATTTTAAAGGAGTGGATAATGCAATCCAGCAGAGTGTATGAAAGAAAATAGGCCAAGGACAGTGGATACACCAAATTGTGCCTGACGATGGTCTTCCCGAAAAGTTTCCAGTCAAACACAGAAGACTGCAGTAGATCTAATGAATAAAAAGTAAAAATGAGATGTCAGTTTGGTTAAGGAACAAATAATTTCAGTACTACCACCAAGGCTTCCGTTTCAATAGCTGGTTCCATATCTGCTCTCTCATTTTTCTTACTAAAGAGCAATTTAACTACAAAGAAAGTGTGCAATCTATCTTAGTTTTAAATACGTGACCGTCAATCTTTTAATTGAACTCATTCATAACTTTAGATATATATAGATATTAAACATTGGAGGCGCTTCAACAAACCAATTCAGATAAGATGCCGTTAAACCTCAGCCGTAAAGCCACTGAGTTTAAAGAGCATGTTTTCATTATTTGCACCTGTGTGTGCACTGTCATCACAGGGCAATGGATGTGAGATGTTGGAGTTTTCCAGCTGACGTGCAGACAACACTCCCTGGGGTTGATGGAAACCAGACCTAATGCTGTCACTGGGGGCGTGAATGGAAAGGGGCATACTTTTCGATTCAAGTCCAGTCGCTTATGACATTTGATCCTCACACACAGTCATCACTCAGTGGTCCTTGCCTTGATTATTGGCAAGTGTCTCATGTCGAGTCTGTAAATTCATGTCTTCTATAACCTGCACATGCCTGCCACGTAACAGGACACTCTTTACACAAAATACCAATGAAACAGAAGCCAGTGAAAGAGTAGACAGTGATTATTTCAGCCCACGCGTCCCCTCCCCTGCACCAGAGATCATGAATTAACCAGTCACGGCTCTGGCCCTGTGTGTTCCTCTGAATGGGTAACTCAGGTCCAACCAAACGCACAAATAAGGCACCAGTTGTACAGCTGGCACCTTGTTTCCAGGGCCAGAGTGTGACATAAAGCACCAATAAACAATCCCAGAGGGACATTTACAGACCCCTGAGTATTCCTCAGGGTAAACCCCCTGCCTTTGAACTTGTTTGCTTGAAATTCCCCACAAGAGTGTAATGTGGAGCGGTGACTGCTTGGCTTAGAGTCTCCAGGGTTGTAACAGTGGCTCCTCTGTGCACAAGAGCACACAGGGGCCCCTCAATGCGGTCCGATGCTGCACAGCTGGAATCCTTTAGTGACAGCTGAATGGCCAGAGGCCGGGGCCGATAAACCCAGCTGTCTACCTGAAGGAAGCTCCGCAACAAAAAGAAGAAGAACAACAAGAAGAGGAGCTCAATTTCCTCTGTGTTCTGCAACACAGACACCGATACCTGGGTGTGGCTGGCATTGCATGAATCAATATTGTTCCTGCTGTATTATTGGCAATGTGACGTGTTCATTTACAGAGAAGAATGACAACCAACAGGATGCATACATGTTGTAACTAGAGCTGGGCTGCCATTTAAAAGCCTCTTGAAAAAAAAAAAAAAAAAGCCTGAATGGTGACTAAGAAAATAGTGCAGCAAATGGTTGAAATCCAGCCCTGAGTGAGATCTGTCCCTCCATGTAGACTCACCTCACAGGCTCTGGTAGTGTGTTCACACCATTAATGTAATGTAGGTTAACAGAGCAGGCTGCTGTAATCCTCAGGACATTATCAAGCCAGCACAGTAGACAGTGACATAAATGCACAGCTTGGACACTCACCTGGACAGCCTCTGGAAACTAAGTGGCATATATATATATCTGTCTCTTATACACA
>JANJOY010001974.1:0-11226 GCA_038496675.1 Rachycentron canadum
TCTCTCTCCCTCTCTGTCTCTCTCTCTCTCTCTCTCTCTCTCCCTCTCTGTCTCTCTCTCTCTCTCTCCCTCTCTGTCTCTGTCTCTCTCTCTCTCTCTCTCTCTCCCTCCCTCTGTGTCTCTCTCTTTCTGTCTCTCTCTCTCTCTATCTCTCTCTCTCTGTCTCTCTCTCTCTCTCCCTCTCTCTCTCTGTCTCTCTCTCTCCCTCTCTGTCTCTGTCTCTCTCTCTCTCTGTCTCTCTCTCTCTCTCTCTCTCTCCCACTCTGTCTCTGTCTCTGTCTTTGATGATGGTGGTGGTGATGATGATGATGATGATGGTAAACACATGAACAACATAATAATACCTGTGTGTTTGTGTGTGTAGAGCCTGCCTGGCGTCTCGTGACCCATACTGCATCTGGCTGCGGACCGGGAGCTGTGCCAACATGGCGCCGGGTTTCAAGTACGTGTCACTTTCTTTCTCTTTCTTTTCCTCTCTTCCCTCTGAGGCGTCATCAATCTGACAGCTCATAAAGCTGTGACGGCTCAGCTCGTATATCGGCCGCGGCGAGCGAAGGGTCGTCCGTCTGAAGGATGTAAATCCGCGATGCCTTTCACACAAAGTTAAAGGATGGATGAGGGAACGTAATGGGAACTAATGTTAACAAATGTACTACTCACACTTCGTTGGGATAAATCTATAGGTTCTAAGTTTGTCCACTCACAGTCGGACTCTGTTTTACCTGAGTTTGTTCTGGACACAGGATCCAGAAAATTCCCATGATTCCCCCTTTAAATCTCCTCATAATTAGCTTTAAGTTAGTTTTTCCACCTGATCTGTCCTCAACCCCCACTGACCAGTTTATTAGGTACACTTTGCTAGAATACATTAGAAACATCTTTCCCCAAAGACACATTTGCATTCTTAGCGTAACAGATTCAACAAAGTACTGATCCGGCTCAGGTCCGGCTCAGGTCTGGCTCAGGCCCAGTTCAGGTCCGGCTCAGGTCCAGTTCAGGTCCGGCTCAGGTCCAGCTCAGGTCCGGTTCAGGTCCGGCTCAGGTCAGGCTCAGGTCAGGCTCAGGTCCGGCTCAGGTCCGGCTCAGGCCCAGTTCAGGTCCGGCTCAGGTCCGGCTCAGGTCCGGTTCAGGTCCGCCTCAGGTCCAGCTCAGGTCCGGCTCAGGTCTGATTCACATCTGGTCCAGATTCTGCTCCATGTTGACATGACTGCATCACATTGTTTCTACCCGATCTGGAGACTGAAGTGAACTCACTGTCGTGTTGATGAAACCAGTCGTGAGACGTGACACGGAGCATTATCCTGCAGGAAGTAGCCATTAGAAGATGGTGAACTGTGGCCATGAAGGGAAGAACCTGGGCAGCAACAAGACTGGAGACATTCAGACCACAATCTGGAGGACTCTAGGACCTGGACTGTAGAATCAACACTGGTTCCCATTGGTTCGACTGCTGTGCACCACCTCAGTCTACATCACTGTCAACACTCAGGAGACTGTTGAGTCACAAACACTCAGCAGGAGATGAGTCACATTGTTTTTCGCTGCTCTATAAATAATTGGTTTGATATTTAAAGCAAATTGTTGACTCTCGTCAAGAGAACAAACAGGAAGTGTCATGGTGTCTACCTACTGGAGCTTTTACATCACAGTCGGATGAGAGGAAACTTTCATCATCTGGAAAAAGAAACGTCTCCGGAGGTGTCTCCACCACAGAGGAAGCATTTCAGAGTCTGGCAGGCGGCCGGCGTGCCGAGTGTTTGTGCTGAGCTGGTTCCTCCTGGTGGCGTCTGATCTGCAGATCACTCAGCTGACGTCCCTCCGGTGTCACTGAGGGTGACATGCTTCAGTTCAGACGCCGCTGCAGCTGAGCAGGGATGTCGAGAGAACGACTGAGGCCTCTCAGGAAGAGGAGAAAAAGTGCTGCACACAAAGGCTCAAGCTGAAGGACGAGAGTTCATCCAGCTGCTTTTCAGACATCGTCAGGGTCGTTTCATACCTTTGACTAGTAGAGTGCATTGAAGTGAGCTAATGCTGCTGCCTGCTGCTCATTTTGTCGGGCAGTGACTTTCCTGCAGCTCATTTTTGTTTCAAAACCACCACATTTTTAACACATTTATTTATTCAGTCATTTCAGTGAGGGCACAGCTCCATGAGCCACATCTGAACGAGCCCACAGGTCAGCTGGTTATTATATTCACCATCTCTGGAGGAGAAGGTGGAGCTGAGGAGGAGTGAGGGGTGGAGCTGACCTGCTCTGTCCTCTATCCTAATTGGGTGCTACAGTCTGTCAATCACTCAGTAGCCACGCCCCCTAATTCATCCCCTGCTTTATGGTCTATTTTCCTCTAAATGGACCATCATTTAAAAAGTGAACATCATGTTGTGTTGAAGACTTGAAACTAGAGACTGAGACCATAAACTCATTAGGAAAACGTTTACTGAGCTAATAAATCAAGGAGAAGTAGGAACATTTTCCCATAGACTTCAATACAATCTGACTTCTTTAACAACCAGTGAAGTCGCCCCCTGATGGTCATTAGAGAGAATGAAGGTTTAAGGCTCTTCAGCATTGACTTCACTTCACAGACCCAGAGACAGTCTATGGTCATGACGTCATCATCAGGCGACATCTAGTGGTCGTAGTCATGATGACAGCAGCGAAGGGAAAAGTGCAGTGATGCAGTTTATAGAGCGACAAAGTCCACGTCAGGAGGAGGTTGGGGTGAATGGATGGGTCAGCCAAACTCAGGTCCATCTGCCTCTACATAACCATTAAAGAGGCTGTAGGGAACCTTTGCTGGTATTACCTCGCTAACATTAGCATTAAAACCTGTTTACAACCTCAGAATCAAACTTCATTACTTTAACTCACTAATAGTCTCCAGCAGAAGAAAGTAGCCCTCTAGTTTTCCATCTCTTCTTGTCCTCTATCATGCTAACCAGTTAACTCTGGCCTGACAGGTTCATCTCAACACTTTCCAATACCGAGTCACTGTGAGTCCAGTCTCGTAACCAAAACAATGGCTGAAGCTCTTGAAAAGACTTGTAAGTAAGCAGCTGTTAATGCTAACATATGTAGCCACATAGCAAGAGAACATACACATCGCTCCTTTAATACATAAGCAACACGGAGAAATCCAAGAATAAGACTAATCTCTGAGTCAGTGAGTCTCTTCCATCTTCCTTTGTCTCTTTTAGTCGACTTCACACTTTCAGTGATTTTAGTTAATCTCAGGTCAAAGCAGCTTCCTCTGGTCCTCTCCGTCTTTTCCTCTGCGTCCTGAGACCCGGCACTTGTTTCAGCTGCACAACATAAATGTGCTCATACATAAAGAGTGCGGCTGTCGACCTGCAGGAGTTTATAAGTGATGATATTTACGGACGAGGAGGCTGCAGACGCTCCATCGCTCTCCCAGGATTCAAAGTCCTCAGGGGGCAAATATGGAAATAATATTGCCTCGATTTTTGGGGGAGAAAGGGAGCGGAGGAATGGAAGAATAACCCACGCCACCACGGCCGCAGATCGATCGTCATGAAGTGGGCGCGAGCTACCTGACACTTCTGAGTTATTGATTGGTGTGTGTGTGTGTGTGTGTGTGTGTGTCTGGAGCTAAAAGCTCATCTTGTCTCAGCATTGATGGACCTGAGCACAGAAACTCAGGGGATTTCATCTTCAGGCTCAACTCTCGTGTCTTGAATTTAGAGTCAGAGCTTTGGGAGTTTACAGCAGCACAAGTTGTGCTTGTGCAGATGTAACATTAAAGTGTGTTACAATAATCACAGGGTCACATGACTAACTGAACGTCCAGCACTGACCGAACTGAGCATGAGCACAGGTCTGTGTTTACACAGCAGCTCCATTGCTCATGATGTTTAGAAAATCAAAGGTCACTGACATGAAACCTATTGGTTGTTAAAATCATCATCACCAATCATCATCATCTGAGGCTGAACCCTGACCCTAGCCCTGCAGTTCCTCTACAGTCCACTAGAGTCTGGTCCAGCAGTGAGTCAGTCCAGAGACTCCATGTTCACATCAACATGTTTCCACCCTGGAACAGAAACTGTTCTGGTTCTCCTGTTCAGTCTCATGAAGGAGGAAACCTTCATGAGACTGAACAGGAGAATTTAGAGAACTCACCTGTCCACAAAGAGTTAGGGGCAGAGTCAGGCACTGCCAAGGTGGCAACAGTGGAGCAGCTCACTCTGAGTCTCAGAAACCTGTGGATGATGTCACAGAGGCGGCGTCCATCTTTGTCTACTGTTTGTGATAAGATGGTGGAACCAGAACACAAACTTTTACAGAACATATATTTAAACCGTTACAGTTAATCAAACAAAATGTGATTTGTTTTTTGGATGATAAGATATTCAGAGCATTAAAGGCTTTGGAGCTGAACACAAACACGTGTGTAACTTCCTGTGTTGAAGTTTTCTTTGGTTATTCTGGTTTACAGTGTTTTTATCTAGAAAATAAGGAGAAATTCACTGTGTTTTTAGTTTCCTCTTGTTCTCTGAGCTACTATCCCCTATTACAGTGAACAGAGTCTTTACTGAGTCTCAGATATAATGAGCTGAGGTTGAGCTGAGTCTGATGATGAGGAGACTTGGAGACATTTTTAAAAATGACAATTTGAGAAGGAAAAACACCAAGAGATGAACAAACTAAATGTGTTGATAGAGTTTGGTTGGTGGCTCGTCCTGACCCACAGTTTTAGCCCCAGTTCTGTTGATACTGAGGAGTGAGAGATGTCAGTTTAACCTGGATTATAATGTGAATACCTTAAACTCGGTGGTTTTATGACTCGACCTTATCTCTGTGTTTCAAGGCTTCCATCAGATATGAACCCGATCCTCCTCAGGACGACAGCTCCTCGTCGTCTGGGGGGTCGGAGCGTTTCACACCCTGCAGAGCTGCAGCTGGTTGGTTAAAGCTGGTTAACAAGCAGCTAATTACAAACGACTAATGTTCTTTTTTCATGTAGACAGAGAGACGCCACTGGTTACCGATGATGTGGAAGCAGTTGTTTCCTTGACGACGGTCTTTGCAGGAATTATGAGTCTGTATGGAGGGAGCGAGGGTAAAAACCACGGGGAGCCAACTCTGACTTTGTTTGGTGTTGCAGCGTCATGACAACTGAGGCAGCGACAAGGTTGTGGAGATGAAAGTAAAAACTGAAAAGGACAATGAAGCTGATGATGGAAGGAAGAGGAGGAAGGAGAAGAGGCTCCAGATGTGGTCCAGTCAAGGGTTTGGGCTCAAACTGGTGAAAATATAAAACAGAGTCTGATAAAAAGCTGCTGAAGGAGAAATGTATCCATGGCTGTAATTGTTGGATTCTGTGTGTGAGTCAGGTCCAGTGCTGCAGCTTTCAAATGTACACAGATACTGAGTCTGTGCACAGGTGTGTTCAGGTGTGTTCAGGTTTATTCAGGTGCGTTCAGGTTTATTCAGGTGTGTTCAGGTGTGTTCAGGTTTATTCAGGTGCGTTCAGGTTTATTCAGGTGTGTTCAGGTGTGTTCAGGTGTGTTCAGGTTTATTCAGGTGTGTTCAGGTTTATTCAGGTGTGTTCAGGTGTGTTCAGGTGTGTTCAGGTTTATTCAGGTGCGTTCAGGTTTGTTCAGGTTTATTCAGGTGTGTTCAGGTGTGTTCAGGTTTATTCAGGTGTGTTCAGGTGTGTTCAGGTGTGTTCAGGTTTATTCAGGTGTGTTCAGGTTTATTCAGGTGTGTTCAGGTGTGTTCAGGTGCGTTCAGGTGCGTTCAGGTGTGTTCAGGTGTGTTCAGGTTTATTCAGGTGTGTTCAGGTTTATTCAGGTGTGTTCAGGTGTGTTCAGGTGTGTTCAGGTTTATTCAGGTGTGTTCAGGTGTGTTCAGGTGCGTTCAGGTTTATTTAGGTGCGTTCAGGTTTGTTCAGGTGTGTTCAGGTTTATTCAGGTGCTTTTAGGTTTGTTCAGGTTTATTCAGGTGTGTTCAGGTGTGTTCAGGTGCGTTCAGGTTTATTTTGGTGCGTTCAGGTGTGTTCAGGTGCGTTCAGGTTTATTCAGGTTTGTTCAGGTTTATTCAGGTGCGTTCAGGTTTGTTCAGGTTTATTCAGGTGTGTTCAGGTGCGTTCAGGTTTATTTTGGTGTGTTCATTTGCGTTCAGATCTGATCTCAGTCTCCTTAACTGACCGTCACGATGAAAATACGTCCTCTGGACTGGTTTTCCCTCCAGTCTGGGTCCTGGGTCAAGTGTTTTGATGTCAGGACCAGTCTCATGTGGGGGAAGCCCTGAGAAGCAAATTAACTAATATATTTATATTCTTGTTTAAATTTAAATTTATATTTGTTATCTAATTAATTTTTTGGTGAGAATTTTTCGTTTTTATTTCTCTGGAAAAAACCAGGAAGGTTCTTAAATGATAAATAAATACTTTTTGGACTCTCACAATTTCACATTTGAAACATTTTTTAAAGTCTCTATCCAGGACCAGAATCAGTCCTCGTTCCAAAGTTTTCCTGGAGTTTGCTACATCAAGTGGAGATTTTCCAAAGTTTGTTGAGCTGCAGTGGAGGGACTTTAGCTGTGAAAGGTTGAGAAACAGGAAGCAGTGACGAGGGTTCGGACCAGGTTGAGGACTCCTTCTGCAGTGAGAGGAACTTCTCATGACTTCAGTGTAAAGTCCTGTTGACACACACAGGAAACAACATCTGCAGCCATTAAAAGACACACAACAGACTTTTTAAATAGAAAGGAGCAGAGCGCAACTGCAGGACGATTAAAATGGACGAGTCGCTGCAGATAAAAAAAACAGACGAGGACGGAAACGGAGAGGGAGGCGAAGATGTGATGCAAGACGTGGAAACAAGGGAGCAACAGAGTGGAGATGAGAAAAAAGAGATATCTGTGTCAGAGTTAAAGGAAGAGGAAGTAAAACAAGCAGGAAGACGGGGATGTCAGTCTATTCTCATCACAGGTTGAAGTGATGTGTTGGAGCCTCAGTGAGCACATTTATATCTTTACAGCTTCTTCATCTCCAACAATGTCGGCCCTGTCTTCTGCCAAATACGTTTATAAGTTAGCAATGTACCTCGCTCAATGCTATAAGTAGCATGTTAGCCTGTTGTCTGTGGGTATGAGGCTGCCATTTTGGCGACTGTAGCCAAGATGGCAACTGTTTTTGACCATTTTTTTTCCATGCTCATATTTTGGGGTGTTTTCTTTGCAGAGACATTTTATTGACATCAGTCCCCTCCCCCGTTAACTTGTCCCCTTCCAACACTATTTTGCTGCCAAACCAACAGGGCTACGACTTCAGTAGTGATGTGGTGAAGGTCGTCTTTACTGAACGGGTCAGAGACAAAACAGGAAAATTAGAAAAGATCCAACTGACCGGGAATCAAACCAGTGTCTCAGAATAATGAGGTATGTGTCTTATCCACTCACTCTTAGTCTTGATAAGAGAAAAGAGTGAGGCTGAACCCTTGTCCTGCCTGATCTAAACACACTCAGCAATGTGAATTTAATTTCCTCAAAGACCAACAGTGGAATCATCCAGACAGCACGATTCGAAGAGCCAGAGCCTCTCTGCAGGGGATGATATTACACTGCCCACAGAGCGGTCATGTGAGGAGGAAAAGTGAAGAGAAAAGTGAGCAAAGATGAAAAATTAGTCTGAGCAGGGAGATGGAAAGGATTTATATGTGAGAGCATTATTAGAGCGAGTGGAGCAGAAAGATTGGAGAGAAAGGATTGAGCGGTGAGAGGACGTCGTCCTGAAGAGACGTCAGTCAAGAAGAAGAAAAACCACTGTTTGAAAACTCAAAGTGCCACAATGACCACGCACGGAAAGGTTCAGAGTAATTCATCATCGTTGCCTTTAATAAACATCATAATATCGTCTAACCTGAGTGTGACTGTTACGTCACTGGGGCTGATGGGAGAGCAGCCAGCGCTGGTCCTGGGCGCTCAGCAGCGAGGAGCCGGAAAGTTTCCACCAAAGTTTGGTGATTATCTCCTATTACCGTCAGTGAAGATCACATCACTGCAGAGCACGTCTCAGGAAATCCTCGAGCTGCATCTGATCCGCTGCTGAGAACATCAAAACCTCAGACACAAACACAGTCCATCGCAAGTCCTGGTATCGCCTCCGCAGCTTCTTCAGCCTCCACAGCCTCTGCAGCCTCCGCAGCCTCTGCAGCTTCTGCAGTCTCCACAGCTTCTGCAGCCTCCGCAGCCTCTGCAGCCTCCGCAGCCTCCGCAGCCTCTGCAGCTTCTGCAGTCTCCACAGCTTCTGCAGCCTCCGCAGCCTCCGCAGCTTCTGCAGCCTCCACAGCTTCTGCAGCCTCTGCAGCTTCTGCAGCCTCCACAGCCTCTGCAGCTTCTGCAGCCTCCACAGCCTCTGCAGCCTCCGCAGCTTCTGCAGCCTCCACAGCTTCTGCAGCCTCCGCAGCTTCTGCAGCCTCCGCAGCTTCTGCAGCCTCCACAGCTTCTGCAGCCTCCGCAGCTTCTGCAGCCTCTGCAGCTTCTGCAGCCTCCACAGCTTCTGCAGCCTCAGCAGCCACTGCAGCCTCCACAGCTTCTGCAGCCTCAGCAGCCACTGCAGTCTCCACAGCTTCTGCAGCCTCCGCAGCCTCCGCAGCTTCTGCAGCCTCCACAGCTTCTGCAGCCTCTGCAGCTTCTGCAGCCTCCACAGCTTCTGCAGCCTCAGCAGCCACTGCAGCCTCCGCAGCTTCTGCAGCCACTGCAGCTTCTGCAGCCTCCACAGCCTCTGCAGCCCCCACAGCAACCTAAGTTTGAGTTGATAACACACACTGGGCTTGGACTGGTCAATCCAACACAGAGGGATTAAAGGTGCGTCTAACACCATCTGATCTCTTCTACACAATCTGAACAACCATCGCTCCAACATCATCCAGTACTGTGACAATTTCTTTTAGATGTAGGCCATCATGTCACTATGGTGACGAGTCAGAGAGACAGACAGGAGAGGGACAGACAGACAGGAGAGAGACAGAGAGGGACAGACAGACAGGAGAGGGACAGACAGACAGGAGAGAGACAGAGAGAGAGAGACAGACAGGAGAGGGACAGACAGACAGGAGAGAGACAGGAGAGAGAGACAGACAGGAGAGGGACAGACAGACAGGAGAGAGACAGGAGAGAGACACAGAGAGAGAGAGAGGGACAGACAGACAGGAGAGAGACAGAGAGAGAGAGAGACAGACAGGAGAGGGACAGACAGACAGGAGAGAGAGAGACAGACAGGAGAGAGACAGAGAGAGAGAGAGACAGACAGGAGAGGGACAGACAGACAGGAGAGAGACAGAGAGAGAGAGACAGACAGGAGAGGGACAGACAGACAGGAGAGGGACAGACAGGAGAGAGACAGAGAGAGAGAGAGGGAGAGAGACAGACAGGAGAGAGACAGAGAGAGAGAGAGACAGACAGGAGAGGGACAGAGAGACAGGAGAGACACAGGAGAGAGACAGAGAGAGAGAGAGAGAGAGAGACAGACAGGAGAGGGACAGACAGGAGAGAGACAGAGAGAGAGAGCGAGAGAGAGACAGACAGACAGGAGAGAGACAGAGAGAGAGAGAGACAGACAGGAGAGAGAGAGACAGACAGGAGAGGGACAGACAGACAGGAGAGAGACAGAGAGAGAGAGACAGACAGACAGGAGACAGACAGGAGAGAGAGAGACAGACAGGAGAGGGACAGACAGACAGGAGAGGGACAGACAGACAGGAGAGAGACAGGATAGAGAGAGACAGACAGACAGGAGAGAGAGAGACAGACAGGAGAGAGACAGACAGACAGGAGAGAGACAGAGAGAGAGAGAGAGAGACAGACAGGAGAGGGACAGATAGACAGGAGAGAGACAGAGAGAGAGAGACAGACAGACAGACAGGAGAGAGAGAGACAGGAGAGAGACAGAGAGAGAGAGAGACAGGAGAGGGACAGACAGACAGGAGAGAGACAGAGAGAGAGAGAGACAGGAGAGAGACAGACAGACAGGAGAGAGAGAGACAGACAGACAGAGAGAGAGAGAGAGAGAGAGAGACAGACAGAGAGAGAGACAGACAGACAGACAGAGAGAGAGAGAGACAGGAGAGGGACAGACAGACAGGAGAGAGAGAGACAGGAGAGAGACAGAGAGAGAGAGAGACAGGAGAGAGAGAGAGACAGACAGACAGACAGAGAGAGAGAGAGGCAGACAGACAGGAGAGAGAGACAGAGAGAGAGAGAGAGAGAGAGAGAGAGGGCTGCAGGAGGATAGAAGAAGAGGAGGAGGAAGATACAGATGGAGAGGAGAGAGGGAAGAAGAGGGACAAACAGACAGGGTCCACAGGAGAACACCAGATGGATGGAGTCGGTTGTCGTGGCAGCAAGGCAGCCGTTTCCCTGGAGACCGCCTGTGTGCGTCTGTGTGTAAGTGTGTGTGCTGTCTCAGTTGACCCAGAGGCAGAGAACACACACAGGAGCAGATAAAGTGAGAAAACGTTGCCTTGAAAAGTGAACACACACCTGCTCCAACAGCTGATGGAGGCTGACGGCTGTAACTCTGACAGACATCAGGACCTTCAGACCTTCACTGAGCTTAGATATGTCTCATTCTCTTCATTTCACCAGAGTCCAACTGAGAACAAAACACCTCTGTCCTGTCAGATCTGTGGGAGAAGCAGCATCATACCAATAACCTCAACATCCAACTGAAATGTGATTTGAGTAAAGAAATTCACCTTTTTATAACAACACTTTTGTTTTTCCTTATAAAGTTATTGTTTTTAAAATGTCNCCGCTGTGGCCTCCAGCAGCGGCGCTCCTGCTGAGGCGGCGGCTGCTGACTGAAGCACTCGTGGAGAGAGAGAGTGAGAAAGACAGAGAGAAACAAGTGCAGACGCCCTTTTGTTCTGTGTGTTTGTGTCCTTCAGAGATAATGACGCCTTTTAACCCTTTTATTTTTAAAAATGTCTCCAAGTCTCCTCATCTTCAGACTCAGCTCAACCTCAGCTCATTATATCTGAGACTCAGTAAAGACTCTGTTCACTGTAATAGGGGATAGTAGCTCAGAGAACAAGAGGAAACTAAAAACACAGTGAATTTCTCCTTATTTTATAAATTCAAGACACAAATGGTTGATCGGTGTAATGCAACGTGTTTACCAGGGGAAGTCATGACACCAGGATGCATTATGGGAAGAAGAGCAGCTGGTGGAGTCAGTGTGATGCTGTGGTCAATGTCCT
>JANJOY010001978.1:0-13307 GCA_038496675.1 Rachycentron canadum
GGTGGAGGTGTTGTCATGTTGAAAGCTGAGGAGGTGGAGGTGTTGTCATGTTGAAACTTTCTGAGGTGGAGGTGTTGTCGTGTTGAAAGCTAAGGAGGTGTTGTCATGTTGAAACTTTGAGGTGGAGGTGTTGTCATGTTGAAACTTTGAGGTGGAGGTGTTGTCGTGTTGAAAGCTGAGGAGGTGGAGGTGTTGTCGTGTTGAAACTTTGAGGTGGAGGTGTTGTGTTGAAACTTTGAGGTGGAGGTGTTGTCGTGTTGAAAGCTGAGGAGGTGGAGGTGTTGTCATGACTTGTCTAAATGTTGTGTGGTGGATGAAGAGTCGCCTTCATCAGGAATCTAAACTAACTTGAAGAGTTTTTTTTAAACTTTGTCTTTGATTCTCTTATGAAAACATGTTTTTCATCTCATCAATAGAGCGACTGAATGAAGTGAGTGGAAAGTGACTCATCCTCTGCTCGCTCCGACCACGCTGCCGGATTTTAGAGAGCGAGTGGGCGACCAGAACAGAGCCGAGTGTTGGCAGATGGTCGGCAGGCGGGGGATCTGAATTCATTCACCGAGCTCAGACATGAATGAAGACGACGTGGATCTGCTCAAACACGGAGAGAAGCAGCTCCTGTCAGGAGCGCGGATCAATACCACGCTGACAAATAACTGCTGCTGGCGCTCTTCATCAATCACTGAACGTTTAAAATCTGCTCTCACACCTCAGATCTGACAGACAAGAAGATTGTGACACTGGTGGACGTGAAGGTTAAAGTTCAGCTTCGTCCTGATCGATGACTGTAAATGACACCAACAACGCGTCTTTTCTCCCTCTGCTGTCTTAAACCGAAGCCAAAATATCTTGCGTAAGGGAGCCACCATCTTGTGCTGGTGACATCATTTTGAGCCAGATTCTGCAAAGTGGTTGGGGGGTGGAGCTGCTGTATCAAGGCCCCGCCCACATACCTGCTCAAACCAATCACAAGTAAATCACAGTGGTCAATCATGACCTCAGAGAAACTCTTTGGGAAAATGTTATTTGACATTGTACTTTGATTTTTTTTAGTTCCACGTGCTGTCATGGAGGGGGCGGGGTTTACCTAATCATCCAGCCAATAGAGGGCAATGTTAATATTGAGGATCCAATGACCGTCAATAAAAGGACTCCAACCAGTTCTGAAGAGCCTTAAACCTTCATTCTCTCTAATGACCATCAGGGGGCGACTCCACTGGTTGTTAAAGAAGTCAGATTGTATTGAAGTCTATGGGAAAATGTCCCTACTTCTCCCTTGATTTATTAGCTCAGTAAACGTTTTCCTAATGAGTTTATGGTCTCAGTCTCTAGTTTCAAGTCTTCAATACAACATGATGTTCATTTTTTAAATGATGGTCCATTTAGAGGAAAATAGACCAGAAAGGAGGGGATGGATTAGTGGGCGTGGCTACTGTGTGATTGACAGACTGTAGCACCCAATCAGGATAGAGAACAGAGCACCTTCTCCTCCAAATATGGTTTCTACTGGTTTAAAAAAACCAAGATGGCCGACAGACAAATGACAAAGTGGGGGCTTTGAAACAGCAGCTCAGACTAATGTCAGTGTGGAGACAGTTATGAGGATCACTGATCCTAAGGCCAATCTGTTGCTTGTATCTGACAGTTTCAAGGTCTTTTAGAAAAGTGAAACAAAGAAAGAAAGAAGGAAGAAGCAGCACTGAGACACCAGAGTCCAGAGTCCAGTCTAGTGAGGATCGGACTTCGATCAGGTTTATTTCAGTCTTCAGCTTTAGTGACTCACAAGGATCAGCTCAGGACATCAGAGTCCAGCAGAGTCCAGCAGAGTCCAGACCACCTGGAGCTGTTCAGGATTCTCGTGGCCACAAACCTCAAACCAGCTTTGAACCAAATGTTCACTTTTATTTTCAGTGCTTCTACAAACGAAAGTCAAGAGAAGAAGAGTCTGTTCTGGTATAAAAATATAACTTTAAAAGGAAGAAGTGACACGGTGGAGCAGCCAACCACAGAGGTCAGAGGTCACCTGATCACACAGTGATGGAGGGAATCTACTGCAGGTCAACAGGTTCTGCTCCAGGTAACAGTCTGTACCCAGAGAGGGAAACTGTCCCTTCACCATCCTTGTCCTCAGGCAGAGTCAGACATCAGAGGTCAGGGGTCCTCAGGCATCGCACACTTCCTGTTTCGGACCTGAACCACTTCCTTCCTCTCCTTCAGGAAGTTTCCGAAGGCGTCGGTCTCTTTGCTCTCCTCCGTGGCTAAAACATGAGAAGAAAAACAACCAGAGCTCAGAGTCTGAAGCTCAGACATGAACCTGCTTCCTGATCTGAACTCTTCATGTGTCATGTGATCACTGAAGGTCCTTCCTGTTGTTCAGGACATACGCTGCCCCCTACAGGCCAAGAGCAGGAACCACAGAGGAAGAGGTGAGAGACCACCTGTATCTACCTGTTGTCTCTGATCCACCTCACTCCTCCAGGAAAGATTACTGAAGTTTCATTAGTTAGAATCAATAACATTCATTTACAGTATAATACATTTACATTTGTGATTTAAAGCAGTTTAACCATCAAATCTGAATGTGAACTAATTTATCTGCTTCCTTTAGATCAACTAATCAATCAATCAATCGATCGATCGATCGATCGATCCTTCTGACTTGAGCTGATTATTTATTGGACAGGTTTTTATTTTTATTATTATTTCTTCTCACCTTTGTGGTCGATGTCGTCCGTGTCACTGTCCTCCTCTTCCTCGCCGTGGTCGGGGTTACCACGTGTCATGATGAGGTCACTGGGTCCAGCGATGTCAACATCCTCTGTGGACAGGAAGTGAGTTACAACAATAAGGTGATTAGAAAATGATCCTATGGTGACTTCCTGTTGAAGAACTATTTTCTTATTGATTATATTGATCCTTTAATTATCGTTTTAACACCTGTTTTCACTTCCCAACGAAAAAAAAACTTCATTAAACTGTTTAAATCGTCATTTAAAGGTTTGGATTCAGGTTCAGGATCAGATTCGGGTCAAGACTCACTAATGCCCGTCCTGGGTGAGGGATCATCCTCTGTTTCTCACCATGAGGTTTTTTAAAGGGTTTTTGTTTTGAGTTTTTCCTCAGTCGATGTGAGGGTCTAAGGGCAGAGGATGTTGTTATGATGCTATGTAAAGAACTTTGAGACAAACTGTTTGTAAAAATGGGCTAAACAAATAAAACTGCCTTGCCTAATGGCAAATATTGTGACATGAAAATATTGTGAAGTTCTATTTTTTCTTTATAGTGAAATAATGTTCTCCTCCTCTCACCTTCATCATCATCATCATCACCCTGAAAGGTTTCTCTCAGTGTTGTATAATATAAAAAGTGATCCTTATAATAATAAAACACCAGTGGCTAATTGAGACCTAAACAATTAGTTATCATCATTAAAGTATCACAAATATCAACTCAACATCTGTTCACTACATTCAGTAACACACAACAGTGATAAAACAGAGGCTTGTTTCCTCCTGGACTCTGAGACCCTCACCTGGGTCACAGGTATTTATCAGCCTCAGTGAGGATGATGAAAACCTGCTTCCGCTCTACTTCAGGTGTAAACAGGGTATCGTGGGTTCTACCTGTCGCAGGTGTGTTCGTCATGTTGACGGCTCCCAGGTCCTTCCTGAGTCGCTCCATCTGCTCCTGCTGCTTCCTGCTCTGAGCCTCCACCTGATGGACAGGAAGTCAGTCGAAACATGGAGGAAAGAACAGAAAGAAAAGACAAGACAAGACAAGACACACACACACACACACACACACACACACACACACACACACACACACACACACACANCACACACACACACACACACACACACACACACACACACACACACACACTCACTCACTCACTCACCAGCTGTTTGCGGAGTCTCTCATACTCAGGTCGATAATCCCTGAGGAAGGAGGAAGAGTTCAGTTTATCACCAGTCGTTTGAGCAGAAAATGTCCATTAAACTCTCTTAGCGCCACATGAAGTCAATGAATTTCTCCTTATTTTCTAGATAAAAACACTGTAAACCAGAATAACCAAAGGAAACTTCAACACAGGAAGTTCCACACATGTGTTTGTGTTGTTCTAGAGCTGATTTGAAGTTTCTCTCTTTATCTGATCAGAGTTCTGCTCATTCTTTGGAGCAGTAATGATGAAAAATCAGCTCCAAAGCCTCTAATGCTCTAAATATCTTATTGTCCATGTCTCTCTGTCTTTATTCTGTCACTACAATAAACTCAGAGCAACTTCTCCTCACTCTGAGATCAGAGAAATACAGGATTGATCCCATTGACTTTGGCTACAAGCAGCTGACAGCTCGGCCTCTGAAGGAGACAGTTTGTTTGTTTGCTCTGATTATTTATTTTGTCGATTGGACCCTGAACCTCTCACACCTCAGACCCAGGAGAGGAGGAGACTCCCAGGAGTCGAACAGTGACGAGCTGGAGCTTTGACCCCGCCCACTCACCTCTCATACTCCTTGGCAGCATCCTCCACCTGAACAAACAGCTCATCCAATCCACTTCCTGTCACCGCGGACACGCCCACCACCTGCCGACAGAGACGACAGCATCAGCATCACCTGGTTCTGATGCTGGGATCTAGTCCTACTGGAACCAGCATCTCTTGGACCTGATTCTCTGAGGGAAGCTTGGTCCCAGAGCAAGTCCACGGTCCTCTTACCCTCAGGCTGGTGTAGAACTCGTCCAGCACCAGACTCATGGAGCGTGTCAGGTTGCTCACATACGAGGTCTCCTGGTTCAGAGCATCCTGGAAAACCTCAAAGTCCTGCATCCACTCCACCGCGAAGCTGTGGTCGATGATGTCAGTCTGCACAAACAACAACAACACAACTTAACAAGGAGCCAACAGCTCATCACAACTCCAACGGCAGACAGGAAGTGACCTCACCTTGTTCATGACGACGATGAAGGGCAGCTTGGTCTTGTAGAGGATACTGGAGGGTGAAACAGAGTCAACAGGATCAACACAACCTCACAACTACTACACACAAGTGACAGCATCAGGTGACAACAACAGTGTCTGACACATTCAATAACAGCTGGAGCCACTGCCCTCTTCTTCTTCCTCCTCTTCTTCCTCTTCTGAATTTGTCAGATGTTATTTTTTATGAGTCATTTGATCTGAATCCTGAAGGTCTTGATTATCTTTGCTGTTCGTTCTTTACAGTTGTTACATTTCAATGAAATTAAATCTTCAATTCATTTTAAATGATGCCTCCATTTGTTAAATATCCCCCATTAAAATAACAGAGGAACAACCAACCCCAGAGCATGTGACCCCCGACCCTGTGGGTCAGTGTGTACCTGCAGGCGTACAGCATGTTGGACATGAAGGTGACGGGGCTGACGCTGCGGGACGTGTCCATCACATAGATCACAACGCAGGGGAAGGAGGACGCCTGAAACACACACACACACACACACACACACGATAAACTAACTGTGATAATACCAGCAGAGACACAGACAGAAGGAGCTCAGACCCACCAGAGCCTCTGTGATGATGGTTCCAGACGCCGACCAGGTGAAGACTTCAATCTGACCTGGGGTGTCAATCAGCACGTACCTGCAGAGGTCAAAGGTCATGAAAACAAGAGAGGTCATTGGTTGACATAAAGCTTTGCTGCTCAAACTCAGACCAATCAGCTGTTGCATATTAGACAAAGGTGAGGATGAGGATGAGGAGGCTGATACTGACCGGTGATTCTGCTGCTTCTTCTCTATGAACTGCATCACCTGAAGAACAGACACACACCTGAGATATGAGCTCACTTTGTTCAGTCTGTTGTCTAGATCATATTCTCCAGACAGAGGTAAAGGATGATGCCGGTTTGGAACAAGACCCGACAAAGATCACAACCTAAGATAAAATGCTGCTCTGGTCCCATCCACACTGGATTCCAGCCTGTAAGGTGTTTGTCAGTGTGTGGGTCATTTTCAGCCTCGACCACTGAGCTGAAACAGGCTGACAGGACTGGCTCAGTGCAAACACACAGAAGTAAAGCAGCAATGCTCCAGTCAAAGGCTCAGACTGATCCAGATCTGAACTAACTTCCTTCAGGAGTTTATCACTGAAGTCAGTGTCACACAGGACAAATCAGGGCTTGTTAGAAAGAGCTGATTCTCTAGTTGAAGGAGAAACAAACAGCTCAGAGCATCAGGGGCAGTTAGGCTCTGAAAACACCTAATTCTGAGCTCTGATGTGGTCACCTGATCGAAGCGTGTGGCGAACAGGTTGAGTGAGGTCACGATGCCTCCGTTCGGGCCGAGGCCGTACTGCTTCATCACCTCCTTGTAGTTCACAGTGTCCCTGATGTCTGCAGGTGAAGAGGACAGTGTGTGAGCCGGCGTTCACTCGCTCCACATGTTCTGTGTGTCCAGGAAAGAGACGGGGCCTCACCTATGTTTGCAGGGAAGGGGACTTCGTGTACGGCGGGGTCCAGGTTGATGACGTATGGAGGAGCTCTCTTTGTGTGGAGGTGAGCCGTCAGCCTCTGGAGAAAACACAGAAACAGAGAACGATCTCTGGTTGAAACATGGCAGACACAGCTCCAGTGAAGTCACCTGTAAGTCTGAAGGCAGGTGTGTGGCTGCGTTTCAGATTGAAAACACACACATACCTTAGCAATGCACAATGCCTACATATTATTTCTGAAATAAATATAATAATTATATAAATATGTAACTGAGATATCTGAAATATCTCAGTTACATATTTATACTCAATCGATGAATGAGGAAATCAGTGGCCACACCCAGCCCTGTTACAGGTGCATTACTGTCAGGTCAAATCTGTTGAACCCTAGAGGTCAGACATCTATATTCACAGAGGTCATAGATGAGTAAAGAACACACAACAGCTGACATCTGAGGACATCAAATCACAGCAGTGGAGACCACAGGCGTTTTCAGCTTCCTGTTAAAGCCACACATAGTGAGGAGCTGGTCCCAGCAGTGGGTGGCACCAGCTGACTGACCAGCTGACTGACCAGCTGACTGACCAGCTGAGTGACCAGCAACTGACCAGCTGACTGACCAGCTGACTGACCAGCAACTGACCAGCTGACTGACCAGCTGACTGACCAGCTGACTGACCAGCTGACTGACCAGCTGACTGACCAGCGACTGACCAGCTGACTGACCAGTGACTGACCAGCTGACTGACCAGCGACTGACCAGCTGACTGACCAGCTGACTGACCAGCTGACTGACCAGCGACTGACCAGCTGACTGACCAACATCAGACAGGTCCTGAGTCTAAACCACGTTCTCCCTGTGTGCGTTCCCTCCACTGTCCAAACACCTGTACCCTCACACAACCTCAGCTCTATTGGCTCCAGCCACAGATGGAAGGAAGGAAGAATGGAAAGAAGGATGGAAGGAAGGAAGGATGAATGGAAAGAAGGATGGAAGGAAGGAAGGAAGAATGGAAAGAAGGATGGAAGGAAGGAAGAATGGAAAGAAAGATGATGGATGGAAGGAAGAAGAAAGAATGGAAAGAAGGATGGAAGGAAGGATGGATGAATGGAAAGAAGGATGGAAGGAAGGAAGGAAGAATGGAAAGAAGGATGGAAGGAAGAAGGAAGTGTTACTGGATGAAGGAAGGATGAAGGAAGGATGAAGGAAGGATGGAGGAAGTGTTACTGGATGAAGGGAGGATGAAGGAAGTGTTACTGGATGAAGGGAGGATGAAGGGAGGATGAGGTAAGGATGAAGGAAGTGTTACTGGATGAAGAAAGGATGAAGGGAGGATGGAGGGAGGATGGAGGAGAGATGAAGGAAGGATGAGGTAAGGATGAAGGGAGGATGAAGGGAGGATGAAGGAGGGATGAAGGAAGGATGAGGTAAGGATGAAGGGAGGATGGAGGGAGGATGGAGGGAGGATGAGGTAAGGATGAAGGGAGGATGAGGTGAGGATGAAGGGAGGATGAAGGAGGGATGAGGTAAGGATGAGGTAAGGATGAAGGGAGGATGAGGTAAGGATGGAGGAAGTGTTAGTGGATGAAGGAAGGATGAAGGAAGGATGAAGGGAGGATGAGGTAAGGATGAAGGGAGGATGAGGTAAGGATGAAGGGAGGATGGAGGAAGTGTTACTGGATGAAGGGAGGATGAAGGGAGGATGGAGGAAGTGTTACTGGATGAAGGGAGGATGAGGTAAGGATGAAGGAAGGATGGAGGAAGGATGGAGGAAGTGTTTCCAGCCCAGACATTCATTGCCTTGCAGACATTAAGTCCAGTCTTATTCAGCTCTGGGTCTCACTGGTGCTTCCATCCATCTTTTCTTCTTTCGTCAAACCTCGAGCTGGTTCAGGTCTGTGTCTCCTCAGTGTCTCCTCTGTGTCTCCTCAGTGTCTCCTCTGTGTCTCCTCTGTGTCTCCTCTCCGACACCTTCTAACTTCTTCTTCTTCCTGTCTGCGGCTCTCGGGTCCTTTAAAACCTCCAGATACACAGGAGATTCATTTAGTAACTAACAGCTACCGGCGTTTAACGCTGTCCGCGAGCTAGAGCTAATGCTAATGCTAATGCTAACCCACAGCGCAGCTGGCGGTGAGCTGCCGAACATCGGGCCGGATCGGGCCGGATCGGGGCGAGGACGGTCGCCATCTTGTGTTAAATCCGCTGATGTTCGGGGAGAACCTCGACTTCTGAACGTGTTCTACCGGCTCGGCTGAGCACCTGTTACCTGAAGGAGCTAGCAGCTAGGAGCTAGCAGCTAGCAGCTAGCAGCTAGCCGCCGTCAGCCACACACCTAACTGACCTGAACGAAGGTGGTTTTCCCGGACCCCGCCATCCCCAGCACGATCAGACACACGGGTTTGTCCCGGGCCCCCGCGGCCCCCGCCGCCCCGCTGCCTTCCTCCGCCGCGGACCTCCCCTGGTTTTCCATCAAAGCCTCCTCGGGACCGGGAGGCTGTGCAGCCGCCGCCATGTTGTTTGGTGTTGTGAGAACCGGCTGTCGTAAAGACACTGGTGCTGTCGTAAAACACTGTTCACGCGCATTAGTGAGCACGCACGAGTAGAAATGTGCCACCAGGAGGCGCTCGAGGGGTTGAATAAAGTTTTTAACAGGGATTTTATTTCCATCACAGTTGTGGTGCAGGAGGATACGATTTTTTTTTGTTAAATAAAAAATGTAATAAAATTCTTCTTATTCTGTTAAATAAAAATATTTAACAGAATAAATAAACACAATAGCATCTCAATTCAAAAACATACAGAAATACAAAATACATATATCCTTTGATTTGTCTTTTTTTCTTGATGTGAATGTAACGTTTATTCTCAAATTTTAACCTGTTTCAGCAAAGAAAAATAAACTATATAAGGAAAATGTCTCTTAACCAGCAACTGAAAAAAACAAAGATATGAAACAGAAACAATCAGTTTAAATAAAGGCTTGTAACCCCGGGGCCACTGTCCATAAGGTCACCACTTTGAATTAAGTCAATCTGAATTCATTTTCCCATAGACTTCAATACAATCTGACTTCTTTAACAACCAGTGGAGTCGCCCCCTGATGGTCATTAGAGAGAATGAAGGTTTAAGGCTCTTCAGCTTTGGCTTCACTTTACAGACCCAGAGTGAAGAGCTGACACTTGATTTTTCAGAATATCTTTATTTGCTTGATCAGGATTTGCTTTGTCTTTTTTCTTTTTTGCCAAACTGCACTCAGGCGGACGTGGACCTGATGACCCATGTCCACCCACCCTGGCTCGGGTCTGGACTCTTTGGTCTTCAGGTAGTTCTTCCAAAGCTTTGAGGTGTGTTCAGGTCACTGCACATCTCTTTGGTCATTCCTAATATTCCCACTACAACTGACCCACAGATTCACCACATTTCTGTTAAATTACATGAAATATTTTCACACACGATCACATTCATTAGATTTATCCCGATTAAGGTAAAAATAAACGTTATTGTTCATTTTTTAAAACTTTTTTACAGTTTTTAAAAATTAAAACTTTTTTTAAATTAAATTTATTTTTGTAACAAAACATAGAAACTGGCCCTATGGTCCTTCAGTGTCAAATGTGATTAAACTCCCATTTGTTATAACACAATGCAAACAATATTAAATATTGAAAGAAACAAACACAATAAAAATTTCTAAACATTCCTGAATATTCATATAAAGGAAATGCAGTGAAACGACCCACACCAGCTACGTCAGCTCTCTTTTTTCATTATTATTATTCCTCAAAAACTCGCTGTGTCCTAAAGACTGAAAGGTCAGTTTCCACCGTTGGGCCGCACCTCTGCATAGTTTTTGACCAGCTGGGAGATCCGGACCACTTTGATGTCGGCTGGTACCTGGTCGTAGTCGGCCCACAGGTACTCTGGAGACAGCACCTTGGTTGGTTTGTTGTACAACAGGTACCTGCATGACAGACACACAAAGTACTGTGACTGACCAGGAAGTGGAAGTAAACAGGTATATATAGGTAACGGTAAATGGACACCACGGTGTCACAGTTCATTCTCAGACACACACACAATGACACAAAGAGCTCTTCTTTCCTAATGTGTTCCAGCACATTCACAGGAATTTTAGTATTGTAATCAGTAGGAATAATATTTTTTTAATCATAATGCGTTGGATCTTATACCAAACAAACATGTTCCCTGAACATATACTTTTTATCAAAACATTTGGCTGCATGTGGATTAACTGGTGGATTAATAATGGTTAAGGTTAGAGAAAGATCGTGCTCCGTCTCTGTTCTCTCCTAAATACTGAGAACATGTTTCACTGCTTCATCCAGGGTCAAAGGGCAGAGGATGTTGTTATGAGCCCTTTGAGACAAACAGCGACGACTGACACAGCCAACCTGACCTGTCCCTGGACTTGAAACAGTGTGTGACTGTGTTGTGTAACAACAGCGTGTTGAGATCAGGAAAATAACAACTTGATGAACAGGGAAACGAAGGAAGTTGTGTGTGAAGCTTTGGGGGTGAATGAAGTTAGANACTTTGACCAGAGGTGCAAACAGGCCTAAATATACCAGGAAATACATTAAGTCAAACTGGAGCAGCTGATATGCAAAAAAAAACAAAAAACAGTCTGGTCTGTGGAGATAATTTCCTCCTTCTTGACAACTGAACAGGAACTCACCTGTTCACAGTTCATTTAGGGTTAAATGGTGAATATGAAGCTTGAAGCCCCAGTAAAAATACAGAGAGTCACACTAAGGTTTAAGAGGCAGCTGTAGATGAACCAGCCTGGATTCTCACCCAGTTCGTATTCTCAGCTCTCTGATCGTCCAGAAGCCATTTTCTGGACAATGATTTATCTCAACATGCTTCATTTCCGTCTCAGGGTTAATGTCACATGGTGAACAAAAGCTGAAAAGGACACAAAGACACATAATATTTATTAATAATATGACACAATGGAATTCATGACATCGAGGATAAAATCATGAACCGACACCAGTCTGGTCTCTTACCTGATGGGAGAGATTGAAGACCCTGAGTACAGATAGATGGCTCTGTGAAGACACACAGGTGGGATACAGGCTGATATTAGTGCAGGGTCAGGAAAACTTCAAACTTCAAATTAAAACTTTATAACTCTGATTTATACAAGGATCTTATTTCATTAACATCATGGATGGAAATAATCACATTTCATTCATTCATTCAACATTTACCTTCATGAATTTTCTCCTTTTCTCCATCAGAAAATCAAAAACATTAGTGTTAACATCATCCTCTCTAATGACCATCAGGGGCCGACTCCACTGGTTGTTAAAGAAGTCAGATTGTATTGAAGTCTATGGGAAAATGTCCCTACTTCTCCTTGATTTATTAGCTCAGTAAACGTTTTCCTAATGAGTTTATGGTCTCAGTCTCTAGTTTCAAGTCTTCAATACATGATGTTCATTTAAATGATGGTGTCACTCTTGAACTTAGACTCCAGTAAAAATAGACAGAATAAAGATCTGATGATGTCATAGTGACATCACACCAGAAACCTGACACTTTTCACTGTGGTTTAAATGTCGAGGCTGAATCTGAACATGTCAGAAATGAAAAATATCAATATGCTTCTGACCATTTGGAGACAGTGACGTTTTCTGTCCAAAATGAATCAGTTATGACAACTCCACAGAAAATGCCCTGATAAAGGAACTAAATCACAACATCTAAATATGCTGATAGATCTTAGGACAGAGTTTAACGCAGTTCACCATTTATTCATTGACTCAGACGTCAGTGAAGTGGCAGGTTTTCAGATCAGAGTTTGACGTAGACAAACTCTCTGGGCGTCACGGTGAGAGGAGCTAGAATCATAGTTCTGTGCCAATGTACCATGACAGGGTTTAACAAAGCGTCGCTGTGTTAGCTAAGACCAACACTCAACTGACCAAACAAGTTTTTCTAAAGCCAAGTTCTGTTTCAGCAGGAAAGGAAAACTGGTTTGAACAGGATAGAGAAACACAGGTCAGACAGCTTCTAGCTTCTTTCTAAAGGTTGGTGCAGAACTTTAACCTCAGCAGCAGCATCGGAATAAACCAGTGAAAAGAGTCTTACAGTCACTGACTGTGAAGGACATAAAGGCCTGAATACGTTTCTCTAAGTCTTTGTTGGTCACCAGGTCCCTGACCCTCACTGTGTTTAACACAAGACTCAGATTTATCTTGATGAGAGACCACGATCACACTGAGGTTTTAGAGCCCAGACATCAGGTCTTCAGAGTCTCCTCCTCCTCCATCAGGTCTTCAGAGTCTCCTCCTCCTCCATCAGGTCTTCAGAGTCTCCTCCTCCTCCATCAGGTCTTCAGAGCCTCGTTCTCCTCCATCAGGTCTTCAGAGCCTCCTCCTCCTCCATCAGGTCTTCAGAGCCTCGTTCTCCTGATGGAGGAGCTGTTTGTTTCTCCTTCAACTAGAGAATCAGCTCTTTCTAACAAGCCCTGATTTGTCCTGTGTGACACTGACTTCAGTGATAAACTCCTGAAGGAAGTTAGTTCAGATCTGGATCAGTCTGAGCCTTTGACTGGAGCATTGCTGCTTTACTTCTGTGTGTTTATCCATCCATTCTCATCCTCCATCTTTGATAGAGACGTCTAGAGTCACGTCTCTACATGGGACGCTCCTATTGGCTCCAGTGGGTGATGTCACAGCCAATCAGAGTGTCTCCTTCAGAGGCCTAGCTGTCAGCTGCTTGTAGCCAAAGTCAGTGGGATCAATCCTGTATTTCTCTGATCTCAGAGTGAGGAGAAGTTGCTCTGAGTTTATTGTAGTGAC
>JANJOY010001987.1:0-10067 GCA_038496675.1 Rachycentron canadum
CTCCTCAACATTTATTGTCCATTGTCTTGTAAATCCAATAAAATTGTCTAAGACAAAGTTGTCTTGTTAGATCATGAACCACCAGAGGAGGAGCCCTTGAATGATTTCAGGTTCAGTCTACGTATAACTAAAGTGAAAAGTTCAATCTCCTAAGATCTAGAAAGGAATAAATCTCCAGGAGGCCAATATGTCAGTATCACAATCATCAAAATATGTTAATGTCAGAATCAAACTAAATTAGTGACCGAGTCAGTGTTTTTTTTTTAGCCCACTTCATTGTTACATTAATTAATAACCTTTCGTCCCAACAACAGTAAAATCGTCTTTCAGTGTCAATCGAAAGTGTTTTTGTGTCAACAAAAGATTTCACATTTCAGGCTTTTCTCACCAGGCCTGATTATTTTGCTTTATTCAGATTCAGACAGACAGCTCACTAAAAATGCTGCTGCCAAGCATTTAATGCACCAAGAGAGAGACTAAGTGGTCTTTCCTGAACATTAGTGATTGTAAATAAATTAATTGACATGAGGATTTTACTGCATGGCCAGGATCCTGCTTTCATTTGCGATGTTAATTCTCCACATAAACCTGATCGCTGCTTGACATTTTCTCCTCTTGGTAGCTTTTACAATATCTGTGAAAGTCACAGGAAGGATTTAACATTGTCCTCTCTTTCATCCCTCCTCTAAGCTTTCTCCAAATTGACCACATTTTTCCTGAATTTTTTTTATTTGAAGAATCATCTCACTGTCTCACACTTATGATGAGGTTAAATTTGAAACAATTCTTGAAGACTATTCAAATTCAAATTGAAACTTAGATTGAGGGAATCAAATTCATTTGTCTCATAGTCAGAGCTCTCACTGGAGATGAGAATTAGCTGAATTTGTGAAACATATTTCCTGTGAGGAGGAGTCAATGTAAAATTCAGAGGTTTCCACCTCTACTTATCTGACTGCAGAGAGGATGACAGAGAGCAGTGGACACACAGTTTAACATGATGGACTATAGGACAGGACTGCTGCTGTTAACTCTCTGCTGGGCAGGTCAAGAGTTTCTCTGACCCTGAGATAAAGTTCTTTTTAAAAGGTGCCTGTTTAAAACACCTGACTCTATTTCTTTTTGTCTTGACAGGTGTTGATGCTCAGACTCTGACTGAATCTGAACCAGTGGTTAAAAGACCTGGAGAATCCCACACACTGACCTGTACAGCCTCTGGATTCACATTCAGCAGCTATGAAATGAACTGGATCAGACAGGCTCCTGGAAAAGGACTGGAGTGGATTGCCTGGCATGGTAGTGGTAGCAGGACCAGCACTTCCTACTCTCAGTCAGTCCGAGGCCGGTTCACCATCTCCAGAGACGACAGCAAACAGCAGCTGTATCTGCAGATGAACAGTCTGAAGACTGAAGACTCTGCTGTTTATTATTGTGCTGGAGACTCACAGTGACTGGAGTTGGTTGTTCTTCTCTACAAAATCCTTTACTGCTGTGCTGGAGCATAATGCAATAATAGTACAAAATATTGTTTTATAATTTGTAATTTTTGTTTTACATGAATTCTACAATATTCTAAAATGTGTAATAACCATCATGAATTCAAATAGTTACTTCATCTAAATAACAAAGCTGCAATAACTATAATAAAATTTCACTGTCAACATCAGGAAACAACTTAATAAATGACTTTTTCCACCTGCATTGTATTAATATGCTGAAGAATATAAATGAATATTCAACACATATGTAAAATAGATAAATAAAAAGAAAAATAAGACAACACAATAAAAAGGACTTACAACACTCATTATAAAAGAATGAAAATAACTGCTGACATTAGAATAATGTGACTAATATAGATTATTATGAAAGAATACAGAATTATGCCTGGAAATGATCTGACATTAAAAGTGATGAATGACTGAGTTAATAATAATGTTTCTGTTTTTAAACCACTAGAGGTCAGTCAGTGTCAAATTTCTGTCTCCTCTGTAACTAAAAGGTGACGCTCAGATCCTGTGCTCTTGATCTGAACTAACGGACACTTGAACCCTGAACTGAACTAAACCTTAAAGCTCCTGCTGGTCTTGTTCACAGGAGGAAGAGAGGGAAGTGTTGACAGAAAACAAACGTGTATGGAAAAAAAGACATGGCTCATAGAAAAATGAAATTCTTGGTTTTTGTTCCTTTTGTTTCCAAGAGTGCACATCACCATAGAAATGATTATTGAAATAAATATATTTTCTATTATTCAGGATGACCTACAAGTCTTCCAACTTAAACACTGGGTTTGTTACTCCCTCAGATGATGACACTTATTGTTGTTTACCGGCTACATATAAATTTATGTATAGTTTTCAAATGGAAAAGTTCATGTCAGGAAAAAAAGCAAACAAAAAAAACAAACAAGGATGATTTCAAAATCCTACATTTTAGCTTGAAATCAAATAAAATTATAACTTGGAAAGCTTGTTTTCACTCTGCAGATATAAAACACCGAACAGACTCTTCTATTGGCTCCAGTCAGATCAACAATGAAGCTTCATATGTTTGATTCTATGCAAATTCAGTCAGTTTCCTTGTTCCTCAGCTATAAAACCTTCAGATCAGACTGTCAGTGGAGTTCACAGCTCATCAGTTTGACCCTAAACCATGTTTTCTGTAGCTCTGCTGCTGCTGTTGGCAGCTGGATCCTGTGAGTCTCTCTGGATTTGTCTCAGTCAACATATCAACTTTTGCACTTTAATGTGAACATTTATAACAAAACCTTTTCATTTTTTAACAGGTGTGAAGTGTGAAGAGTTGACACAGCCAGCCTTTGTGACTGTGCAGCCAGGTCAACGTCTGACCATTACCAAAATTATTTGACTGGAATCTAAAGATTGTATTTATTATAACTTTCTCAGAGCAACAGCAGAAAAGCATATTGGCCGAGTGCACTTAAACTCTCTCCTCCCTGTGAGGAGGAGTCAATGCAAAACTATATTCTGCCTCAATTTATCTAATCTATTAACTTGAAGAAAATGTTTGAGAACATTATTTAGCAGTAAAAAGACATTTGAGTTCACATCAAACACGTACATGAAAGCCAAGTATTGCTATGCTTCGATTTTAAACTCCCACTTACATACTTAAATGCAGGCCGGCATAGTTGTCCAATTGTTAGCACTGTCACCTCAGGTTCAGCTGTTTCTTGTTGTTGTTGTGTGATAAAATGTTTTCTTAACTGTAACTTCCTGCTGGGACACCACATGGAAAGTAACTGGTAGACAATGTAAATATAGATCAAAACAAGTTTTCTTGTTGCTTGAAAAGATTCTTAATGTGCACCTGCAAGTTTCCAATGACCCCCAGGAAACAAACATTTTTATATGAATTTCTTTTTCTTTTCATTTCTCCAGCAAAGAGAAATTTTAATATGCAACAATATGAAAATAAAGGTTCCTCATAAAGAAGTGAAGAGTGTGTTTTCTCATGTGTTTTCTCATCAACAGTAAAATCACTTTGATTTATCCACATTAGATGTCTATCTTTGAAAGTTGAGTAAATTCTCTATATTCAAATTCAATCTTCAAATTTATTTTATTTATATCGCGTCAGATCATATCAAAGTTACCTCAAGGCACTTTACGTATAAAGCAGGTCCAGAAAAAACTCTTTGGAAAGTTATTTAAAGATACCCAACAAATCCCACTATGAACAAGCACTTGGTGACAGTGGCATGAAAAACTTCCTTTTAAGAGGCAGAAACCTGAGAGTGAGAGAGACAGAAAATACAAGCAAAATATACAGATGTAAAGAGTATTCATGACAATGGCAATGACTGATACTACTAATAATAGTACATTGGTAATTAACTGTTGTAAGTTAAATAATAGAAGAGAGGTGCTCAGAGTGGAGTGGATTGGGAGTGCACGTGTTGGATACACCACAAAAACCCCTCAGTGCCTGAACACATGATACATGAAGCCACCAGAGGAGGAGCACTCAGACCACTGATGAGTTCAGTACAGTTTGCAGAATATGGGGAAATGAGCTAAACTAGCAATAATAATAATAATAATGCAAAGTTTTAGAGGAATCAATATCTTGTATATTTATTGCCAAATTCAAAACTTTCTCTGTGTATGTGTGTGTGTGTGTGTGTGTGAGCATTTAAAAAAAAAACTATTAAATCTCAAAGTTAAAACAAATCACATGGTCTTTAATGGAACAAAAAGCCACATTCAAAACAAACAAACAAAATTAATTTACTTTCTCCTCTAATAATGGTGGAAAAAACTAACACAAATCATAAAGGAAATAATGACAATCATCATTAATAATAATTACAGTGTTACTAATTTACAAAAAAAGACTAACATTGTTGATTTGTTTGAATTCCTGGATTTAAAAAAATTAAAAGTAACAATAATCAACATCTTTTCAGAGTTTTTCAATATCATGAAAGTGACCTGACTTTTATCACCAATAAACAACAGGTAATTTTATCATGTAGTGTCAAGGTGCAGAGAAGACACCAGATTGTGTTTGTCAAACAATTACACAAATTATTCTGAGAAACTTAAACATTGTCACCTCCAAAATCCTCCTTAACATTTATTGTCCATTGTCTTGGAAATCCAATAAAACAGTTTAAGACAAAGTTTTCTTGTTAGATCATGAACCACTGTATGGCGTACCACAGGGTTCAGTTTTAGGGCCAATTCTTTTCATTCTCCACATGCTCCCATTGCGCGATATAATCCGGAAACACTCAATCAACTTCCTTTGCTTTGCAGATGATACCCAGCTCTACTTATCGATAGAACCAGATGATAAAAGCCGCCTCATCAATCTGCAAGACTGCCGAAAAGACATCAAATCCTGGATGTCATCTAACTTCCTGCTACTAAACTCAGACAAAACAGAGGTCATTGTGTTTGGACCTAAACATCTCAGGGACACTTTTTCTTCGCAGATTGCTATTCTAGATGGCATCACCCTGAACTCAAGTATGACTGCAAGGAACCTTGGAGTAATTTTTGACCATGACCTTTCATTCAGCTCACACATAAAACACGTGAATAGGACTGCCTTTTTTCACCTGCGCAGCATAGGCAAAATAGTCCAGTCCATGCATTTATCACCTCTAAGCTGGACTACTGTAACTCTCTGTTGTCAGGATGTTCGAACCATTTCCATGCTGTGCATATTCTGTATTGTTACCTGTTTTCTTGTCTGTATACAACATCTATTGCACGTCTGCCCATCCTGGGTGAGGGATCCCTCCTCTGTTGCTCACCATGAGGTTTCTCTTTTTTTCCCTGTTAAAAGGGTTTTTTTGTTTTGAGTTTTTCCTCAGTCGATGTGAGTCTAAGGGGAGAGGATGTTATGATGCTATGTAAAGCCATTTGAGACAAACTGTTTGTAAAAATGGGCTATAAAAATAAAATTGCCTTGCCTAGTTTTCAGTTATGCAAGAATTAATTTTGCTCTAATGTTTTTTGAAATATGGAATTGTTCTCAATAAAAAAAAATCATTATTAGCAGTTTAATACAAAAATTGTACAAATCTGTAATTGCAGGGACAATTTCTAAGAATTACAATTGAGTGTAATGAAATGAGTAATGGAATCTAAATGTCACGAAGCACACAGGGTTTTCACACTGCAGATAAAATTGTTAAAAACTGTTTTCTGTTGGCTCCAGTCAAATCAACAGTGAAGCTTCATATGTTTGATTCTATGCAAACTCAGTCAGTTTCCTTGTTCCTCAGCTATAAAACCTTCAGATCAGACTGTCAGTGGAGTTCACAGCTCATCAGTTTGACCATAAACCATGTTTTCTGTAGCTCTGCTGCNGTCTAAGGGGAGAGGATGTTATGATGCTATGTAAAGCCCTTTGAGACAAACTGTTTGTAAAAATGGGCTATACAAATAAAATTGCCTTGCCTTGCCTTGCCTAGTTTTCAGTTATGCAAGAATTAATTTTGCTCTAATGTTTTTTGAAATATGGAATTGTTCTCAATAAAAAAAATCATTATTAGCAGTTTAATACAAAAATTGTACAAATCTGTAATTGCAGGGACAATTTCTAAGAATTACAATTGAGTGTAATGAAATGAGTAATGGAATCTAAATGTCATGAAGCACACAGGGTTTTCACACTGCAGATAAAATTGTTAAAAACTGTTTTCTGTTGGCTCCAGTCAAATCAACAGTGAAGCTTCATATGTTTGATTCTATGCAAACTCAGTCAGCTTCCTTGTTCCTCAGCTATAAAACCTTCAGATCAGACTGTCAGTGGAGTTCACAGCTCATCAGTTTGACCATAAACCATGTTTTCTGTAGCTCTGCTGCTGCTGTTGGCAGCTGGATCCTGTGAGTCTCTCTGGATTTGTCTCAGTCAACATATCAACATTTGCAGTTTAACTTGAACATTTATAACAAAACCTTTTCATTTTTTAACAGGTGTGAAGTGTGAAGAGTTGACACAGCCAGCCTCTGTGACTGTGCAGCCAGGTCAACGTCTGACCATCAACTGTCAGGTCTCTTATTCTGTTAGTAGCTACTGGACAGCTTGGATCAGACAGCCTGCAGGGAAAGGACTGGAGTGGATTGGACAGAGAGCTACTGGAGGTTCTTACTACAAAGATTCACTGAAGAACAAGTTCAGCATCGACGTTGACTCTTCCAACAACAGAGTGACTCTAAATGGACAGAACATGCAGCCTGAAGACTCTGCTGTGTATTACTGTGCCAGAGACTCACAATAACACAAACCATCAGTAGAGCTGAACAAAAACCCCTCAGTGCCTGAACACTTGATACATGAAGCCACCAGAGGAGGAGCCCTCAGACCACTGTTGATTTCAGTACAGTTCACAGAAAATTGGGAAATGAGCTAAACTAGCAATAATAATAATAATAATGCAAGGTCTTAGAGGAATCAATATCTTGTATATTTATTGCCAAAATCAAAACTTTCACTGATGATTTCACTCCAGTTCACTGAGAAAAAATATCTTTCAATAGAAAGTCACAGAATATGGGGAAATGATCTAAAATAGTAATAATAATGATAACGCAACAAACCTTTCTGTGTTTATGAGAAATTCAAAAAAAAAAAAAAATCTATTTAGCAAAGTTAAAACAAATCACATGATATTTTGTGGAACAAAGCCACAATCAAAATTTTAAATGATTTCCTTTCTCCTCTAATGATGCTGGAAAAGATTTCCACAAATCAAAATGGAAATAACAATGATCATAATCAATAAGAGAGAACAAACCATTTAATTGCAGATTGTGTTTGTAAAACAAGTACACAAATTATTCTGAGAAATTTAAACATTGTCCATTGTCTTGGAAATCCAATAAAATAGTCTAAGACAAAGTTGTCTTGTTCGATCATGAACCACCAGAGGAGGAGCCCTTGAATGATTACAGGTTCAGTCTATGTATAACTAAAGTGAAAAGTTCTATCTCCTAAGATCTAGAAAGGAATAAATCTCCAGGAGGCCAATATGTCAGTATCACAGTCATCAAAATATGTTAATGTCAGAATCAAACTAAATTAGTGACTGAGTCAGTGGTTTTTTAGCCGACTTCATTGTTACATTAATTAATAACCTTAACCCCAACGACAGTAAAATCACGTTTCAGTTTCAATCTTAAGTGTTTTTGTGTCAACAAAACATTTCAGGCTTTTCTCTCCAGGCCTTATTATTGGATTAATTTATTCAGATTCAGTCAGACAGCTCACTAAAAATGCTGCTGCCAAGCATTTAATGCACCAAGAGAGAGACTAAGTGGTCTTTCCTGAACATTAGTGATTGTAAATGAATGAATTGACACGAGAATTTTACTGCATGGCCAGGATCCTGCTTTCATTTGCAATGTTAATTCTCCACATAAACCTGATCGCTGCTTGACATTTTCTCCTCTTGGTAGCTTTTACAATATCTGTGGAAGTCAGAGGAAGGATTTAACATTGTCCTCTCTTTCATCCCTCCTCTAAGCTTTCTCCAAATTGATCACATTTTTCCTGAATTTTTTTCTTCTCACACTTATGATGAAGTTAAATTTGAAACAACTTCTGAAGATTATTCAAATTTAAATTGAAACTTAGATTGAGGGAATCAAATGAATTTGTCTCATAGTCAGAGCTCTCACTGGAGATGAGAATTAACTGAATTTGTGAAACATATTTCCTGTCCTCCCTGTGAGGAGGAGTCAATGTAAAACTCAGACGTCTCCACCTCTACTTATCTGACTGCAGAGAGGATGACAGAGAGCAGTGGACACACAGTTTAACATGATGGACTATAGGACAGGACTGCTGCTGTTAACTCTCTGCTGGGCAGGTCAAGAGTTTCTCTGACCCTGAGATAAAGTTCTCTTTAAAAGGTGCCTGTTTGAAACACCTGACTCTTTTCCTTTTTGTCTTGACAGGTGTTGATGCTCAGACTCTGAACCAGCGGTTAAATTACCTGGAGAATCCCACACACTGACCTGTACAGCCTCTGGATTCACATTCAGTAGCTATGAAATGAACAGGATCAGACAGGCTCCTGGAAAAGGACTGGAGTGGATTGCCTTTATTGACCCTGGCAGCGGCACTTCCTACTCTCAGTCAGTCCGAGGCCGGTTCACCATCTCCAGAGACGACAGCAAACTGCAGCTGTATCTGCCGATGAACAGTCTGAAGACTGAAGACTCTGCTGTTTATTATTGTGCTAGAGACTCACAGTGACTGGAGTTGCTTTAGCAGCTGCACAAAATCCTTTTCACTTCTGAACACAAGTAAATTTTATTTTGTTCACATCTGTTTCATCATGTGTTCCATTCATAACTAAACTTGATACAACCACTGCCTGAATGACAAATATATAAAACAATAAGACAAAAGTAAAGTGCTTTGCTGCTCAGTATGTTCAAGTAGAGATAGAGCATTTGTACCAAACACACTTTTGACTTTTTAGTGAGACAACCACTGTGAAGTCTCAATCATTTATTCCAGATATGTAAATGTATAGTGGTTATGACTCTTTAAATACTATTGTTGGTTTAATTTGTTGTTAAGAGCCTGATGTTTATTTTCTAAATTAGAGCAAAAGAGACCTTAAAGCAGTGTATGCATTAGCGTCTGACTGCCTTGTGATTGACAGACTGTACCACAAACAGCAAACTGCCTGACCGTCAGGATGGAGTAGACAGCAGGTCAGATCCATCCTCACTGCTCCTCAGCTCTGCATTTTAAAGTTCACAAACCAATGGGTGACATCAGTTTACATTTGTTCTTTATTCTGATGTACTGATCATTTCACTCCAGTACATCGAGAAAACGTGCATTTTCCCACCAACTATTAGTTCAGAGTTTCTTCGGGTTTCAGTTCAGTATCTTTGTGTCATGATCCATACATGAATAGAAACTTCCTGCTGTTCCTTTCCTTGCAGCAATTTATTTGGGGACTGATTTTAAATGTGCTTTTATTTTGAGTGTGAGAGTGAAAATGTCATTAAGAAAAGAATACAATAATAAAAATGGAATTCAGCTTCTGAAGACAAAAACAATTCACTGTCAGAGAAAAACTACAGAACTGACTAAATCAAATTTATTTGGCTGGAATCTAAAGATTGAATTTATTTTAACTTTCTCAAAGCAACAGCAGAAATGCATAGTGGCCAAGTGCAATTAAACTCTCTCCTCCCTGTGAGGATGAGTCAATGCAAAACTATATTCCACCTCAATTTATCCTATCTATTAGCATGTGTTAGCACTGTCACCTCAGGTTCAGCTGTTTGTTGTTGTTGTCGTGTGATGAAATTATGTTTTCTTAACTGTAGCTTCCTGCTGGGACACCACATGGAAAGTAACTGATAGACAATGTAAATATAGATCAAAACAAGTTTTCTTGTTGCTTGAAAAGATTCTTAATTTGCAACTGCAAGTTTCCAATGACCCCCAGTAAAAATATGAATTTCTTTTTCTTTCCATTTTTCCAGCAAAGAGAAATTTTAATATGCAACAATATGCAAATGAAGGTTCCTCATTAAGAAGTGAAGAGTGTGTGTCTGTGTGTC
>JANJOY010002013.1:5000-10149 GCA_038496675.1 Rachycentron canadum
TGATTGGTGTCAGGTGACAGGTGACTGGTGTCAGGTGTCAGGTGACAGGTGATTGGTGTCAGGTGACAGATGACAGGTGATTGGTGTCAGGTGACAGGTGTGTTGCGGATCATCAGGCTACAACAGGAACTAATGCTCTGCTCTGGATCCTTAGAGTTTCTCTGAACATCACTTTTCTTGATAAGAGGAAACAACTCAGCAGATGCACAGTTAGAAGCTTCAAACACACAGTCCCATGATGAGGAGCTGGTCTGTCAACAGGTCCTCAGACCAGGTGGACTCACGGCTGTGGTCTGGTCTCTCTGGTGGCTCTTCTGACTGTGGAGACTCCCGATCTCAGTCTGAGAGCTTGACTGTGAAATCCCCTCGAAGAATGGCCTGAGGGAAGAAACCTGAGTCACACACAACTACAACACACATTGACCCATAGACCTTCAGACCTTCAGACCCTCAGACCTTCAAACCCTCAGACCATCAGACCCTCAGATCTTCAGACCCTCAGACCATCAGACCCATAGACCTTCAGACCTTCAGACCCTCAGACCTTCAAACCCTCAGACCATCAGACCTTCAAACCCTCAGACCTTCAGACCCTCAGACCTTCAGACCATCAGACCTTCAGACCTTCAGACCATCAGACCTTCAGACCCTCAGACCCTCAGACCATCAGACCTTCAGACCATCAGACCCTCAGACCTTCAGACCATCAGACCCATAGACCTTCAGACCCATAGACCATCAGACCCTCAGACCCTCAGACCTTCAGACCCTCAGACCTTCAGACCATCAGACACTCAGACCATCAGACCCTCAGACCTTCAGACCCTTAGACCCTCAGACCCTCAGACCTTCAGACCCTCAGACCATCAGACCTTCGGACCCTCAGACCATCAGACCCATAGACCTTCAGACCCATAGACCTTCAGACCCTCAGACCCTCAGACCTTCAGACCCTCAGACCATCAGACCCTCAGACCATCGGACCCTCAGACCATCAGACCATCAGACCCATAGACCTTCAGACCCTCAGACCTTCAGACCCTCAGACCTTCAGACCCTCAGACCCTCAGGCCCTCAGACCTTCAGACCCTCAGACCCTCAGACCTTCAGACCCTCAGACCCTCAGACCTTCAGACCTCCAGACCCTCAGACCTTCAGACCTTCAGACCCTCAGACCGTCAGACCTTCAGACCCTCAGACCCATAGACCCTCAGACCGTCAGACCTTCAGACCCTCAGACCCATAGACCCTCAGACCTTCAGACCCTCAGACCTTCAGACCTTCAGACCCTCAGACCCTCAGACCTTCCCTCTCTGCAGTAGAACAGTGTAAATGTTCCTGACCTGAGTTTGGGCTTGGGTGTGCTCAGGATGCTGTCATTGTCGTCAAGCTCAGGGCCACTGTCACTTGCGTTGTAAACCTCCAGACTGTCATAGAGTAGGTCCAGGTCCTCCTCAGCCTCCTGACTCTGACCCACTGGGTCTGAGTCCAGGACCTGCAGGACAGATCTGATCAGAGGTTTACATGACAGGAGATGACTCCACATCTCAGGCTGTGTGAGGTGACTGCAGATAATGCACAGTATGACAGTGTGTATGTATATTGACACACGTGTTGTGTACAGTTGTGTAGACAAACCTCATCAGTCACTTTGAATCTCTTCAGCAGAGCCACAAACTTCTGTTTGAAGTTTGGCTGCTGAAAAACAAACAATATACAAAACATTCATATCTGTCACAGTCTACATCATGATCAAATATAGAAATCTATCCTAAATAAGCTTTACATGTATATTCATCATATATGTATGATTCATTTTATATACATTTCAAACATGTATATCGAAGATATACAGCCCTGTGCAAAAGTTTTAGGCAGGTGTGAAAAAATGCTGTAAACTCAGAAAACTTTCAAAAATGGAAGTGTTTATAGTTTATTTTCATCAATTAACAAAATGCAGTGAAAGAACAGAAGAGAAATCTAAATCAAATCAATATTTGCTGTCACCACCCTTTGCCTTCAAACCAGCATCAATTCTTCTCAGTTAATTTGAACAGTTTTTGAAGGAACTCGGCTGGTAGGTGGTTCCAAACCTCTTGGAGAACTAACCACAGATCTTCTATGGATGTAGGCTTCCTCAGATCCTCCTGTCTCTTCATGTAATCCCAGACAGACGCTGATGGTGAGATCAGGGCTCTGTGGGGGCCAAACCATCACTTCCAGGACTTCTTGTTCTTCTTCATGATGGATAAGTATCAGCCTGTATTTCTCAGCATTAAGGACACCATTAATCCTGACCCAAACCTGCCAGGAACCTCCCCCATGCTTCACTGTTGCCTGCAGATGCTCATTATTGTGCCATTCTCCAGCCCCTCAGTAAACAAACTGCCTTCTGCTACAGCCAAATATTTCAGATTTTGACTCATCGGTCCAAAGCACCTGCTGCCATTTTTCTGCTCCACAGTTCCTATGTTTTCGTGCACAGTTGAGCCACTTGGCCTTGTTTTCATGTCAGAGGTTTGGCTTTTTGGCCTCAGCTCTTCCATGAAGACCACTTCTGGCCAGACTTCTGTGTCTGTAGGTGGGTGCACCTGGGTCCCACTGGTTTCTGCCTGTTCTGAGCTGATGGTGCTGCTGGACATCTTCTGATTTCCGATGTGTTTTTCATCTTTCAAATAGACCACTGCGTCTACGATCCTCAACGTTGTTGATGATCATTAGCTGCTGTTTGGTAGAATTGGTTGATCATCACTTGATTATAATCCTATAAAATCCCTGACTTTGTGCAAGTGTAGCTATAAGAATTGATGCTGGTTTGAAGGCAAAGGGTGGAAACACCAACTATTGGTTTGGTTTGATTTTTCTTTTGTTCTCTCACTTTGCATTTTGTAAATTGATAAAAAAAAAATTAAATATAATAATTAAACAATTATTATTTATATTTTTGAAAGCATTCTGACTTTACAGCATTTTTTCACACCTGCCTAAAACTTTTGCACAGTACTGTACATTAAATGTAATATATATAATATATATATTTTATATATATTTATTCCTCACCTGAGTCAGCGAGGCCGCTTGGATCATTTTCCTGTGAGACTTCTTCGTCTTTCCCTGAACATCGTCATCGTCATCGTATGTGTCCTGAGAGATGAAGAGAGGAAGAGTCAAAGATGTGTTCTGAGCTGATGAGCTGCAGATTTAACTGAGGCTTCAGTCACATATTCGTGATATGTTGCTTTTAGCAGAATGTTAGCATGAGACAACTTCAGAACATTAAAGTTCAGTCATGCTAACATGCTAAATCATTACAAACCAAATATTAACATGCTAAGAAGGGTATCATAACATATCAATGTGATGCTAACATGTAGTTGGTTTAATTTACTGCATGAATAGCATTTAACATTAGCTTATCTTTAACACGCACTAAAATACTTAACATAATGCCAACTGCAGGGACTGAAGCAAAGCTACGGTTAGCATTTGGCTCAAAGAGCCGAGGCTGTGAACCGGTTTAGATAACAGGAACTTCATACTGCTCAGATGTGCACAGTGAGACAGGTGTGTGGTGTTAGCTGAACAGGTACAACAAGATGTTAGTCACCTGAGGCGGGACTGCGTCATCACTTCCTTCCTGTTCAGAGGAGAAGCTGTCGTCGTCGTCCTCCCAGTAGTTCTCCATGTCAGGAGAGTGATCTGCTCAAAAAAGGTCCAGTCAGCAAAGTGCACATGGCGACAGAATTCATCTGTTTATTTCATCTCTTTGTGATCTGTCTCCATCCAAAGCTTCACACTGACTCTCTGTATATGATACTACAACAATCGATGGGGTCGGCAGGTATGAGACCGGCTCAGGGTGAGGAGAGGAAAAACTGGAGCAGGAGGATGTTATTTATTTGGATAATGTGTCCAGGGCGTGATAAGCTCAGGGAGGATTAGGGTGAGGTGATGATGAAGACTGTTCCTATCGAGGAGGAGGATGTGCACATTGGCTCTGACCAATCAGGAGCCAGTCAATAATGAGCACCTGATGCTGTCAGATACACACAAGGTCAGACTCAATGTTCTCCTACCCGAGGCCTTGGTCTTGTTGCCATGGTGACCACATGTGTCCTCTTGTTCAATTGGCTGGCTGGAGAGAGAGAGGACGCTCAGCTCTGCCACACACACCGAAGCACCCTTCAGGTTGCTATGGAGACTGAGGACATGGGCTCCATCAGCCGGACGCTGCATCACCTGGGACAAGACACACACACACACACACACACAGAGGTGATGTTTTACTATGTTCACACATTGTTTCGTGTTTCCCAGCTGTGTCTTCACCGGAGACGACAGAAACAGCAGCAGAGCTTTCTCCTGATGCTAGCAGCATTAGCAGTAAACACAAAGTAGTAGTTGAGATATTTCGGTTTGGAAGAAAGTGCTGGACGACAGACAGATCCACACGGCTACTTGATGACCTACTTCCTGTCGCCCTACCTCAGCCATGTTGATGACGCCCACTGCCAGGGTCTTGTAGCCCAGGATGGTTCGGTTCTTGTACCTCTTCCTCCTCTGCAGCATCACGTTCAGGCGGTTTGCATCTTGCTTCAGGAAATGAGGATACTGAACGACAGACACACAAGTTGACTAGGTTTAACACACAGCAAGTATGAGTCATCCTCTGGGGAGCAGGAGTGGAACACATTTACCAGGTGTATCTGATGAGACAATGAATGTGTGATAAAGGATGAACCAGTGAGGACCTGCAGTGAGAAGGTGAGCTCCAGCTCTGTTTCCATGACACCATCAGGTGGAAGAAGATACTCGTTTGATCTCAAAGTCCGCTTGGACCCCTGAGGGACACGAGGACAGAGTGAGGACCACGTCAGCGTCGCACCAACACCTGTCTGCAGGTGAATCTCCTGCATCTGGTTCTCACCTGGATCTTCACGCCGATGACGACGGAGCTCAGCTCTCGGTCCAGCTCCCTGAAGACCATCAGCCTCTTCAGAGTCAGACTGCACAACCTGGAGGTGACATCAGAGAGGGGTCAGAGGTCGTCTTCAGGGTAGTCACACAGGAACGTATCCCTCCACCAATCACACACTTTTATTTTGACCACAGAGAGAGAGGGGGGGGAGAGAGAGGGAGAGAGAGAGGG
>JANJOY010002025.1:0-10200 GCA_038496675.1 Rachycentron canadum
TCTCTCTCTCTCTGTCTCTCTCTCTCTCTCTCCCTCTCTCTCTCTCTCTCTTCCTGTCTCTCTCTCTCTCTTTCTCTCCCTGTCTCTCTCTCTCTGTCTCTCTCTCTCTCTGTCTCTTTGTCTCTCTCTCTCTGTCTCTCTCTCTCTCTCTCTCTCTCTCTTCCTGTCTCTCTCTGTCTCTCTCTCTCTCATGATTGAAAAAGACAATCTTATAATATTCTATAAGGTTAAATGTCATATTAGTAATATTTAATCCTGGATAATTAGCACTAATGTATCAATATTAACTGGAGATCTCATTGTACAAGACAGTGTAGTTCGTGACTGTATGTATGTAGTTTATAATATTAATATTAAATGTACCAGTCATAATAATTATTAGTGGTAATTGTAGCAGTACTGTATCTTTTTATTGTGTCTTTCATTGTTGTTTCACATGTGGAGATGTTTTATTGAGCTGATAATGATCCAATAGTCAATATTATTAGATATTGTCCCAAGCCTGTGAGTGATCAGAGAGATAAAACCTCTGTGTTGATGTTTATTTATTTCTCCTCCTCTCATCTCCTCTTCTATCTTCTCCTCATGGTTCTTTTTCTGATTTTCTCTTCCTTATTTTCTAATCAGCTCATCGATTCAGTTCTTTCTGCTCATTCACTTTGGTGCTTTTCACCTGATGAAAAGACCAGACTCTCATTTTCCCTTAATTAATTAAATCTCCTGTCTTTTTTTTCATTACCCTCTGATGATCATTAGTTTTCTTCTAATCCTGTTCATCCACCTTTTTCTCCAAAATCTGTTTTCACTCATCATTGAACAAACACTCTTCTTGTCTCAGTTCATTTTCATTTATCTTCCTTTTCTTTGATTTGTTTCTGTCCATTTCTTCTACATTAAAGGTCCATACGGTCTAAAGGTAGACGTTAAAGGTCCATACGGTCTAAAGGTAGACGTTAAAGGTCCATACGGTCTAAAGGTAGACGTTAAAGGTCCATACAGTCTAAAGGTAGACGTTAAAGGTCCATACAGTCTAAAGGTAGATGTTAAAGGTCCATAGAGTCTAAAGGTAGACGTTAAAGGTCCATACAGTCTAAAGGTAGATGTTAAAGGTCCATACAGTCTAAAGGTAGATGTTAAAGGTCCATACGCTCTAAAGGTAGATGTTAAAGGTCCATACAGTCTAAAGGTAGATGTTAAAGGTCCATACAGTCTAAAGGTAGACCTCCATGTGGTCTCTGATTATAAAGCAGGTCTAGGTTCTATATTAACACAGTGAAAGTATCAAAGGTCTCAGTCACAGAGAAATGCTCTCAGCCTGGATTCAGAAACTGAGCCTTAAAACCAGCTGTCAGGGCTTCTGGGACTTTGTGATGTCACAATAAACCAGTCACGCCCACCTAAGCCCTGTCCAGCTGGACCCACCATGCAACATTGTAAGATTTTGTGTTTTACCTGAAATCTGGGATATTTTTATTGGATCATTTGGAAAAAAAACAGCCAATCAGAGGAGAGGATTAGATTCTCTCTTCTGATTGGCTGATTGGATTGGTTCTTAAAACCACAAATGTATTTTCTTGAATATCAACACTTCAGATAAAACACTGGAGAAGTTAAAATATGGACCTTTAAAATGTGTTTTATGTTTCTGTGAGTGACCGAAACCAAACTTCTTTCAATATTAATAAAAATATCAGCGATATTTAATATTATCACATATCGGCCTGAGCACTGGATCTGTTCCAGGACCAGGATCAGGACCAGGAGGAAGTCTATCTCTGTCTCTGAGCTCAGTGACTCAGTTAGAGTTCAAGGCCTTCAGTCAGGGAGAGGAGGATGATGGGTAAATGGTTGTCAGTACTTCATCATCATCATCATCATCACTGTGGTAAACGACTCAGATAAAAGTGGGAATGTCAACGAGTGTTTCTTCATCCCTCCTCCTCCTCAGCGTCCACCTGAGATGTTTCATCACTTTGTTTCTGTCTTGATGTCTTGTTTTCCTCTTTGATTCCTCTCTCTCTCTCTCGCTCTGTTGTTTCTGAGTAAAACCTCTCTGACAGCCTCCTCATCTTCTAAACTCAGCCCGTCAGGCACTGAAACGTCTTCATCAAAGAGCAGGAGCATCAGAATCACAGGAGAATCGTGGGCTCGGCTCAGGAACAAGAAAGAAAAACATCCTGCAGGTCTGTAAATTACAGACTTCACATTAAACCAGACAAAGCAATCAGTCAGCATTGTTCCTGCCTTCTCTCCACGCAGGACTCTGATGGTGGTTTTCATCTGCCGCCGCTCTCAGCTCTTTGTTTCATGGCAGCCGGCACCAAGGATGACCTGCCCCTCCCACGGTCCATCAATTATTCACACCTCATGTTAACATGCAGGTTGGAGGGAACTCTGACTGTCTAATGAGGCTTCAGGAGGTCGGGGGGGGGGTCCATTGGTCCAGCTCGTAAATACAAACAACACTGGACTAAGGTGCTTTATTTTGATAGGTGGCCAGTTTCCTGTTTGATATCAAGGACTGACCACAGATGAAGAAGAACCTTCAACCTTCATTCTCTCTAATGACCATCAGGGGGCGACTCCACTGGTTGGTAAAGAGGTCAGATTGTATTGAAGTCTATGGGAAAATGTTCCTACTTCTCCTTGATTTATTAGCTCAGTAAACGTTTTCCATCATTGACTGATGGGTCATGAAGGGTTAACACACTGAATGGAGCTGAATCAAGAAGAGAAAACAACCTATCAGGTCCTGAAAGGTTGGTTTTATTGTTCCTATAAAACCAGATGGGGGGGGTTGTACTTCACCGCCACTCGCCGTGGTCAATGATAACAGTGTCTAACAGCGAACAGCTCGGCCCATGGTGAGTTTTAAATCTCTGTTAAACCCTCGATCTGATCTGTCTCTCCTCCATCTGTCACCCATTCATCCACCGGTGTGGAGCAGCGGTCAGATGACAGACTGATCAGCCGCTGAGGGAGGTCAGGGCGGCGGGACTCAAAATCTATCTTCAGTAAAGGGAGGGGGGCGGCCCCCTCCCCTTTCCATCCAATAAGATGCTCTCTGTCCTCATACAGCAGGAAGTGTCACTTCACAGTTTGTCAATCAATCAAAGATTAGTTTTTAATAATCAGTTAATTAATGATTCAGATGCCTCCAGCACAGAAGAAGAAGAGCAGCTGTCTCCAACACCACAGAAGAAGAGCAACTGTCTCTAATGGATGTTAAAGTGTTGACAGTTTTTGTTGCATCAGAGGAAACAGATCAGAGATGATGGGATTACAGTGGATTAGACAGAGCAGATCATCCTGTGTGTGTAGGGGGGGTTTCATAAGAGGTCAGAATTGGCAGTATGTGGACAGTGTGCGTCTGTAAACACAAACATTTTGTGTTTTCAGAGAATGGGTTTAAATCTGTTTTCACTTGAACCTTGTGTCATATTTTAATTTGATACTGTGTGTGGAGGCTGAAATGATGTAAATCTTCCTGCTGTTGACACACACACACACACACACACACACACACACACACACACACACACACACTGCCTCGCCTCCCGCCTCCCACCTGAGAGTTGGGTGGAGATGGAGTTTGTTCCTGAACACCTCCTTTCTCCCCCTCCTCTTCCTCCTCCCCATCACAATCCTCAAAACTGACAGCCTCCAACACCACAGAAGAAGAGTGTCCTGAGTTTGTTGTCTCACACCTCTGTTCTCACCCTCCTCCTCCTACAGTCTGTCAATCACACAGTAGTCACGCCCCCTAATCCATCCCCTGCTTTCTGGTCTATTTTCCTCTAAATGGACCATCATTTAAAAAATGAACATCATGTTGTATTGAAGACTTGAAACTAGAGACTGAGACCATAAACTCATTAGGAAAACGTTTACTGAGCTAATAAATCAAGGAGAAGTAGGGACATTTTCCCATAGACTTCAATACAATCTGACTTCTTTAACAACCAGTGGAGTCGCCCCCTGATGGTCATTAGAGAGAATAAAGGGTTTAGGCTCTTCAGCATTGGCTGCACTTTACAGACCCAGAGTCCAGGTCCAGGTTTAGAGACAGACCAGGTCCAGGTTTACAGACAGTCCAGGTCCAGGTTTAGAGACAGACCAGGTCCAGGTTTAGAGACAGTCCAGATCCAGGTTTACATAGAGTCCAGGTCCAGGTTTACAGATGGTCTGTGGTCTGAACCTCAAGTTAGTGCAGTAATCATCTATTATTTCTTTTTGTTGTCTGTTAGCTTGTGGCTGGCAGGGGCTGACACAGTGCTAACTCTGGGTCTCTGTACTGGAAATTTACTTCTTCTAGTTTTTGTTTTTATTTTTAGTGAATTACCATTACCACCAAAATACCATTTGTCTATTTATTTACCCATTTTATGAATTATTTATTCTTTGTAAATCACTTTAATAGTGTGAGGTCCAGTGTCAGGTTCTGTTTTATTCAAAAAACAAAAAAGCAGCTCATTCAGTCGACCAATCAGCAGCTTTAAAGGTGTCTAAACGACCAATCGGTGACCCCTGATGTGGTTCATGGCTTTAACTCAGACTGAGGCTGTTCAGCTGCCTGAGGAGAATAAACCCAGAGAAAAACGTCTAAATATCCTACAGTTGGAGGAATAAAACGAGAGGCAGGCTCCGAAGCTCAGGTTTTCCCTCGCACATCACTGCCCAGGAGAGGCTTCACGCCGCCGGGCTGAACCGAGCCTGGTCGTATCCTATCATCTTAAATAACGGCCTGACAGCAAGTCCCGGTGATTTTCACCCAACTGAAGTGGCCAATTTTCTCCTGCTGGGCGTCTGAATCTGAAACACAGGGAGCTGAAAGGCTGCAGGTTCGTCTCTGGACCAGCAGAGAAAACTTCAGACCTGAGGACATAAAAATGACCAGTTCCTGAATGACTCACCCTCAGAAGAAGATGGAAACACCTGAATCCATAAATTTGTCTTTGAAGACAGGAACTGTCTCACAGTCCTTAACCTCTGGATCTGGATCAGTCCGGACCAAAGTCAGGAGATCAGCTGATTCCCTCCTTCTCTTTGTGTTTTATCTTGTTTCTGCTTGGATTCTTCTTTTTAAAAAAAGACTTGGGACGTGGACCTGGGTCAGAGGGTCAAAGTTAAACCTGCTCAAAATCAGCTAAACTCTGGAATGTAGCCAAAACCAGGACAAAAACTTAACCCAGTCTTTTATTTATTTAACCCAGATTAAAACAAAAACAAAACAAACGAAGAATAAGCCCAGTCTAAGACTGTGAATGATCGAACTCAGTCCGACCTCAGGGAACGGGGGAAGAGTCCAGGATAAACCCAGTTTAGGAAGAGACCAGATCCTGGCTAAACCCACAGCGAGTCCGAACAGGACCTGATCTAAACTCAGATTACAGTTTGTGACACATCAGGGCTGAAGTGATGCAGAAACTACGGAGGCTCAGAAAAGACAAAAAGCTCTTTTTTTGTCCTGTTTGCAGCTCGAAGACTCGTAAAGTTCAGGTTCCTTTGTGTTGAACTTGTTTCTGTTCAACAACATTTGTTCAGAAGATAAAATCATTGTTTTCATGTGTTTTTAATGATTAACAGATAAAAATCACAGCCGCTAAAATAACACAACATCAGCAAAAACTGTAACACAAGCACACACACACAGCCACACACACTCCTGTTTTACCTGACTCTTCAAGGATGTTGACATTTTTTGTTCATTATTTATTTATTTATGTTGATAGTTGTGTGTGTTGAGATGCAGCAAAACACACACACACACACACACACACACACACACACACACACACACACACACACACAGCATGACATTTCCTACTGGGTGACATCTTTCAGACTAACAAGCTCCAGCTTTGAGCAGCGTCACTAACAAAGACAGACTGAAGAAGAACAACACACTGAGGGGGTGAGTGTGTGAGAGAGTGTGTGTGTGTGTGTATGTGTGTGTGTGTGTGAGTGTGTGTGTGTGTGTGTATGTGTATGTGTGTATGTATGTATGTGTGTGTGTATGTGTATGTGTGTGTATGTGTATGTGTGTGTATGTGTGTGTGTGTATGTATGTATGTGTGTGTGTGTGTGTGTGTATGTGTATGTGTGTGTGTGTGTGTATGTGTATGTGTGTGTATGTATGTATGTGTATGTATGTGTATGTGTGTGTGTGTTTTGACCACAGCCTGACTCCACTCCGGTGTCTGTAGAAAATGACTTGCTGCCGCTCTGATGTTTTTCATGCAGCTGACACAGAGCTGATCACTCATCACACACAGGAATATATCAGGGACGTGATTTAACGTGACCACACACATACTAGGAACAGTCTAATATTCAGTAAAGACTGTTAGAATATTAATATTATGATCAAGGAAGACAAAGGCTATTTTAGCTCAGAGTCAGAAACAATGTCAGAATAAAAAGTATTTTAGTGTCAAAGGGATTTTTAATGCATCTTTAACCCTTTAAGTCCTCAGAGAGTCTCCTCCTCCTCCATCAGGTCTTCAGAGCCTTGTTCTCCTGATGGAGGAGCTGTTTGTTTCTCCTTCAACTAGAGAATCAGCTCTTTCTAACAAGCCCTGATTTGTCCTGTGTGACACTGACTTCAGTGATAAACTCCTGAAGGAAGTTAGTTCAGATCTGGATCAGTCTGAGCCTTTGACTGGAGCATTGCTGCTTTACTTCTGTGTGTTTATCCATCCATTCTCATCCTCCATCTTTGATAGAGACGACTAGAGTCACCTCTCTACCTGTCACAGCAGAAATAAGCTGCTGTCTGCTGTCGCAGACACTAATAACCCTGTGGAGGAGACAGGATGTCCACGTCTCCACTGGATGAGACTGGAGATGTGAGTGAAGCCCAGTCCACTGAAAACCTCACGAAGAAAAGGACGGCAACAAACAAACAGATGCACATTTGTCCTGTGTCGCACAAATTTACATGATAGTGATAAACAGAGGCCAGTCCACACACTGCAGCATGGTGAACACAGTCTGTACCACACATACACACACACACACACACATACACACACACACACACACACACACACAAATTGACTAAGAGCCCAGAGCAGCCGAGCGAAGAGCTGAGAACACATCAGATCTGAGCTCCATTAATTTGTCTTTCCACAATCGTCAAACATACAAACGGCCCTTAAACACACAATACACTGGAGCAATAGTCAGTGTGTGTCTGTGTGTGTGTCCTGTCTTCTCACACACACAGACACAGAAAAGATTCACATGCACACACACTCTCAAAGAGCCACAAACATAATAAAGGCCACACATGGGCAGGACAACGCAGGGATAATCAACACACAGACACACACACACAGACACATACACACTGACACACACACACACAGACACACACAGACACAGACACATACACACTGACACACACACACAGACACACACTCCATCATCCCTCCATCTCTTTGTTTCAGCCTCTGTGGCGTCATGTTTTGCTTCTTTGCTGATGATGTGAGCACACACTTGTCCACTGAGCAGTCTGACCCCCCCTGCTGAGCATGCTGGGATACCATGGCTGCCGTGGCAACCGAAAGAAAGAAGGAAGGAGTCTGGGAGGAAGGAGCAGAAGATGAAAAAAAAGGGGGGGAAGTCGACACTGAAGGCTTTATAAATGAATGGGAAGATAGAAGGATGAACAAAGAGAAGGAAGGAAGGAAGGAGGGAATCAAGGAGGGAAGGAAGGAGGGAAGTAAGGATAAAGGATGAAGGGATGAGACAGCAACGCTCAGGCTACACCAGACAGACAGACAGAGAGACAGACAGACAGAGACAGAGAGACAGACAGACAGAGACAGACAGACAGACAGACAGAGAGACAGACAGACAGACAGACAGACAGAGACAGACAGACAGACAGACAGAGAGAGAGAGAGGCAGACAGAGAGACAGAGAGACAGAGAGAGAGACAGACAGACAGAGACAGACAGACAGACAGACAGACAGACAGAGAGAGAGAGAGACAGACAGACACAGAGAGACAGACAGACACAGACACACACACACAGACACACACACACGCAAACACACACACACACACACGCACACACACACGCACACAGACACACACACAGACACACACAGACACACACACATGCACACACACACAGACACACACAGACACACACACACGCACACACACACACACACACACACAGACACACACACACACACACACAGACACACACAGACACACACACACACACACACACACACACACACACACACACACACACACACACACACACACACACAGGGCCCTCTCCCATTGGTTCACCCCCTCTCTGGATCATGGGGCGTCATGTATTTTTTTAGATTTTTCAGATTTTCCTGTTTGTCTGTTAACATGTTGTTTCATGATGTCAGTTTGTTGAATATTGTTTCATATCATAGTGTATTTTATGACACTGTGATGTTTCTGATGATAACCGCACTGTTTTGTTTCGTATCATCATGTAATATCTGTTGATCAGCGTCCTGCGCAGTGAACACTGGCCTAGAGTTAAAGAGCGTTCCAGCTGACACTGAACGCAACACGACGACAACACAAATCCACATCAGTGTCCCAGTTCTGGGACAGTGACTGGGACAGTGACTGGGACAGTGTCCCAGTTCTGGGACAGTGACTGGGACAGTGACTGGGACAGTGACTGGGACAGTGTCCCAGTTCTGGGTCCCTGAAGTTCAGACAGAAAACACTGAATCTGTCTACTCATTAGCAGCAGCTATGCTAGCAGTGAAGCTAAAGACATCCTGGACAAAACCTGGATAAAAGCTTGGACTGTCTCTAAACTTGGACCCTGATTTATTAGCTCAGTAAAGGTTTTCCTCTCAGTCTCTAGTTTCAAGTCTTCAATACAACATGATGTTCATTTTCCACCCCTCACTCCTCCTCAGCTCCACCTTCTCCTTCAAAGATGGTTTCTACCGGTTTCAAAAAACAAGATGGCCGACAGAGGAATTAGAACCTGGAGGCTTCAGAGCAGCAGCTCAGACGATGGCGACGTCAGGGTGAGTTCACAGTTGGATCAAACTGACACTCATCTGAAACATGTGACCCTGGTGAGGACCAACACATGAGACTCTGAAGGACAGGTCATCAGGAAAGAACAATCCTCAGATGAAGGAAATGTGCAGATCAATATCAGAGTCTTCCTCTGTGGGAGGTGTCCTTCCTCTGGAGAGCAGATGAAGGCTGGAACTGTATTTTAACTCCTGTCGGGATCAATCATTCATTTTAAAAATCAAATCTACCGTCTGTAAAATCCCTGAACAGCAGAGATACCTGAGACTTTAACTCGCTGCAGAGGAGATAGTTTGTTTGAACAGTTGATCATTTCTTGCTGTTTAACCAGAAAACAAAGAGTTTTTTGGCTTCCTTGTTCCCAGAAGTGTCTGGAGGCGAGAGCGCGGTAAAGCCTCCCACCTGTGTGTGCTGTTTGCTGGCTCGCTGTTTTGGGCCGTGTTCAGACAAGTTAACCTGGGAATTCCTCCATCTCGGCTGCGGTACAGCTCACCATCTGGCAGATTAGCTGTTAAAACTCAGTGAAGTGAAGTTAAGCGGCGCTGGCAGCAGCACCACTGTCAGAGTTTACATTTTGGAGGAGCGAGGACAAAGACTGAGAAGTTTTTAATTTGCTCTCAAAAGTTGGTTTTTCTCAGAAGCTTTGAGTTGATTTAATCAGGTCAAACAATTTGTACTATGAGAGTCCTGTAGTTGATTTACAAGACATTTAAATAAAGGTGAAAACTGACCAGAAACACTGACGGAAAAACAAGAGGGTTTTAGTCCTGAGTCAAAAAGCATCAAGAATCACAGGCAGCACAAAATAAATATGGTCCTTAGCACTGGAGCTAAAACTGAGCTAACGTAGACGCTTAAATGAGTTTTTGTTGAATGTGCCTGAAGACGGGCGATCGAGGACAGGACACACATGGAAAAAGAGAGAGAGGATGAGACATTAGTTTACTCTACAACTACAACATTTACAATTTTTCATCCCTTTTCCTTATAAAGTTTTAAAAATGTCTCCAAGTCTCCTCATCTTCAGACTCAGCTCAACCTCAGCTCATTATATCTGAGACTCAGTAAAGACTCTGTTCACTGTAATAGGGGATAGTAGCTCAGAGAACAAGAGGAAACTAAAAACACAGTGAATTTCTCCT
>JANJOY010002048.1:0-11161 GCA_038496675.1 Rachycentron canadum
TATATATATATATATATATAAACAACTTTTCTTTGCACTGCACTTTATAAACATTTATTACTCTTGTGTTTCCACATAATTCTTTTTGTTTTTACTGTTTTTAGTGCATTCACTGAACAGTAACATGGCATTCGGTCCGATAACTACACAACAAAACCCACTGCAACGCACACAATTACAGTCAAACCAGTAAAGATTAACTGGTTTCTGAGCACAAAGTGAAGAGGATTAATGGTAGTTTAACTTCTACTCCATTACTGATGACCTCAAAGCTAATGTAGCTTACACAGCAGATGGCACAACGCCATGCTAATAGGTCTGATTCTCTGAGGCAGACAGAAAACATTGCAGAAGCTAGCTTCTTATCTTTGTTTTACCATGCATAATGCCCCTGATGCCGGAGCTAATGGTTAACAAGATCCACACAGCTTGTAGTCAGAGGTGGAACAGGGATTTTGAGCCCAGGCCAGGTGGGCTTTGCTAACACCTCCCCATCCATTTTTATTCATTAAGTTCTGTCTGGCTCAGGGAGAACAGTATTGCACTTGGTGAAAAAGCAAACATTAGCCACCCAGCTAGCGAATTAGCTGCGATTCCACAGTTTTTTAACGCAGGGGTGAACACTTCCCACTGGTGGCAGCTTATATTTCTTATCCCACGAATGAACAGTTCCAACAAATTCTATTTTAATTACAGTCATAATATTGCAATAACACACATTGCCACCTTTTTCAAATGAGACGCTGTAGCGGCATCATCTAAAAACTGTAATTATCCCCACCTTTTGATTTGCTTTCTTCATTATCATCCTTACACACTGAAAGTATCTTTTAAGTTCAGCTCCATTTTTTGAAAACATTCCCTGTCGGAACCTTTAGCGCTAAAAACAGATGACAAAGACATTCAATGGCTGTTTGTTTTCCCCTTATTATTTTGCATTAGAGTCTTTAAAGATAGGCAGGATACGGCTGCCATTTAGGGGGTTCTAACCTCAAGTAAAAGTGATGAGTTTAATGAATATCAAATTACATTTATTAACTTGTATAGCATTACAGATCAGTTTTACATGAGTCAAAAACTTAAAGGTGCTGTAGTCAATATTTTCCTATTAACTAGGGAGTGAAATGACTATGTGTGACCAGAAAGGTGTAACTTGCCGTGTCAAACGCACAGCAAATGATTGCCCAACTCTGTTACATTTGATGGAGATGGGAGGACCAGTCTGGGGTCTTCCCTCGATTTACACCCACCAACGGGGGCCCTAGTTTTGTCAGTGCCTAATTTTAAAACAAAGGCAAAGGCACTCCGCACTTAGCAAGATCTCATTACTGCTGAGCTCAGTGCAAACAAGCACCGCAGCGTAGATGTCAGAGTGCCGCGCAGCGAGCTGTCCCAGATGCGGAGGAGACATTTCAGCAGTATCTGTAACTGGGTGTAGACCTCCATCTGCCCAGCTCAGCTCCATTCTTCCATTTAGCTGAGTCATCTACATCTATCCTTAATGCTGTGGTTGGCTCCTTCCACACTTTCTCCCTCCACACTGTCGTTTCTTCACTAATCCTTTCTAACTTGATGTACCTTTTTTGCACTCCTTCCTTCTTCCCTCCTCTTCTTCCTCTCCTCCCCTTCCCGTTTCAAATGTTTTGTTTTCCATTTACCGCCCCATCTAATCTTTTTGTCTCCTTTTTATGTCCTTCAATCCCTCCCTTCTCACAACCTCTTCCCTCGTCCTTTCTCCCCTACTATCACTGAAACAGGTCATATAAATCTTTATGTTCTGTTTTCTCCTTCTATGCTTCCTTTCCTTCTTGCTTCCTTCCCTGCCTTTCACCACTCTTACCTCCCCTCATCCAAGCTGATGTGGTAGTTCCTCCTGTACTTCTTCCCTGTGTTTAAAACCCCATAGACTATTTACAACAATAACACTGTTACGTTAAGCCCACGATATGTTTATGGTGCTATAAAATCAGAATTGGAACATAACGGCGTGATAAAGGCTGAGGTTTTTTCACGCCTTAAGCACAGCTGAGCTAGGTGTTATACCTGGGCCGCAGGGACCGTTGGCAAGGATAAACTACTTCCTCCTAGTGTGAGAGGAGGGAGGGAGAGAGGGGGAGAGAGTGGGTCTTTTTTTTTTTTTTTTTAAAAGCCTGGATTCATCCCTAACCCCCTGTTGTGTAGCCTCATAAAAAAAGCTTGCCACACAATTTGCTTGATGTGTAGTTTTTTTGGCAAATGGCAACCAGCCCCTGTAGCTCGATGGGTCTGCTGGAGTGGAAAACAACTGCTGAAAGAACATGGAGGGGAAAAAAGAACAAAACAAAACAAAGCAGGCAGAGCAGAGCAGATGAGGACTAGGGCGAAAGGAGAATGGGTTTTGTGTGTTCTCAAAGATGTCAATGTACAGTTTGTGTCCAATGGAAGACACAAACTTTTACGTCTACAGACCTGTTATATTCTACTGAAGCCCTAACTCAACTGTTTGTTTAGGGCTCATATCTATGTAAATTTCAGTATTTTATTGATTAGTTTTCATAGCTCAGTTTGGTTTTGCAATTATTGATCATCGTCATCATCATCTCTCAGTCCTTATATAGCAGCCCACTCTTCGTCTCTAATGATCTGAGGTTCAAACTGACTTTCTGGCATTTAATACTTAGATGTATTTAAAATTTGTGTCTTTGTAGTTTTTTATACATCATAAAATTTTATTTCTAAATACCATTTATGACGCTGCTGCGATTACAAATATTGCATCCACAGCTAGCCGGCTGACCCAGTCTTAAGCATACGCCGCCTTCCAATTCACTGCACACACTGAATTAGCATGTGACACATTAAACCTCCGAAAAATCTAATTTGGGGGGGTGTCACAAGATGAGCATAACTGTGTAAAAATAAAATTTTGCTACACACACAAAGTATGTTTTTTTAATTTATTATTACATTATTATTTTTTTCAACATTTCTAAAAAAAAAAAAAAAAAAAAAAAAAGTCCAAATACAGGCTTAACCCAACCCAAATACTGGTACATTATTAATTTCCTTATTGAACCAAAAAAAAACAACATATCATTATCATGTAAAACCAGTTACATCTCATTAGGAAGCTGTATTCTATCCATCCATCTGTCTTCCTTTCTTTGTCTGAGCCTCACATATCTTCAATAGCCTTTTTAACCATCATCATTTTTAATCTATTCATCGACTAAACAATTGATATGTTCATGTTATAATTTGGGAATTCATTCTTTCTGTAATCCCAGAATGGCCTGCAATCATCCCGACCCTTAATTAAGTCCTGTAATTGCTTCTGCAGCTTGATAAGAGCACATTGCACTTTGTGGCCACTATATGGACGTCAATGTCGATGCTGGTGGTGAGTATTACTGTCATCATCGACGCGGCTGTGAATTGTTCAATAAAACCAGTGAGGTGTAAAGGCCAAAGACACGGCACGTACAGCCTCTGCTGCGATAGGTCATGTGTAAAAGGTCAACGCATTATTTCATCGACATCAGCCTTCCCTTGACCTGACCCTGAAATAAGGAGTTAACAGCCGAGGCTTAGATGAGGGCTGTGTGGATGACTCAATTTAGTTCCTTATAGCTTCCGTTTAAGAAGGAAAAGCCAAGCAGTTGAAGAAGAGTGAATGAATGAGTAGCACAAGCTGCTATAGGCCCCTATACTAAATGATTAAATATTGTTTCTGGCCTTTGAAGACTTTATCAAAATGCAGCAAACTTCAAACGTCCAAATTTCCTCGATTTGAGGAAAATGTTTTATATTATTGGATTTTAATTTTAATCGTTTTCTATAAATGAAACTACAGGCCTGCATTTGTGGTATCCACAGTTTGAAACAAGACGGATTTCATACGTATTATCAAGTATATTTATCTCGATAAATAAAAAAAGTGTTGCTTCTTCTTGTTCTTGCTCCTTTCAGACATTCTATTAGTAAAATTAACGTTATTCAGTAAAAGTCAGTGTTAATCATGAGAGTCAAATGTTTGATTTCATTTATAGATAAAAGCTGGATAGTTGTCCAGTCTTGCCAATGACAATGGTTTGTGACTGTTGACCAATTGAGATAGCAGAAAGTTAACACCATAGTCATGCTCTGTAGCTTTATTATTTATTTTTTCCAAACATCAGTAAAAAAAGAAAAGAGGAATTACTGCCTCATGGTTTCACGTCACTGCTAAGTTGCAGGAAATATGGTCACATCTCCCCTTCCTTAGTTGTGGAATGTATTTTTTAATGTCATTTAATTGGAAAATGTCATCACATCATTTTATCCTTGCAGACATTTAAATTAGAGTTTGAACGGCGTGTCATCAATAGTTTATGACTTTGTGAGTTAGTGCCAAAAACGTGTTTCGTGAGATCACAGCGACCTTGACCTTTGACCCCGACATTCTCATCAGTTCATCCTTGAGTCAGAAAACAGATCGCCGCCGGCGCAGAGGTATAGAGACCATCTTTGCTCAAGTGCACATAGCAGAACATTTCAAGCAGAAAACAGCCGGGGTTTGGAGTGTATTGTTTCACCCACGAACGTCAACCAGCTGCAGCTGAGAACAATTAACTTTCACTTGCTGCAGCTTGTGAAGACATTGTTCATTTTGCATGATATAATTAAAACTGTGGCTCTTGTGATCTGAAAGTCGCAGTTTTGATTTAAAAATCATGACTTGTTCAGTCACACTTCATTTTAATAATAATTACAAGAAAATGTCTCACCATTACTTTAAGAGATTGATCATTTCTGCGCTCCACAAAAACTGAACCTCAGTGAAATTGCTACCGTGAAGGGCTTTACTCTTGTGACCAACTGGGCAACAGGCCTGCCTCCGGAATAGAAATTTAACACTTAAGCAGGAGGACGGGCGTTCAAACAGCTCTACTGTATGAGTAATCATCTGCTCGTCTCAAGTGTCCTTGAACAAGACACTGAATCCCTTTCAGCCCCAGTGGTGCTTCTCCGCAGCTGACCCTGACCTCCCAGTGGAGGGAGCCGTGGGTGGGGTTTCCCTGCATGGATCAATACAGAATCAAGTATTACAACTATTACATTTCAAAAATGCAGCGTATCCATGAGATGAGCCTGAACTAGGTGGGTGGGTTGTGGGGTGTATGCTTGTAAAAGCTTGAAAACTCTCGCTCACTGTTCCATCTGTTTGTGCAGACAGCTGAAGTCACAGCATGGAGGAAACATACAGGACCCCAGCAACATTATGTTGAGCAGGTGGGGAGTAAAGTGCACAAATGTCAATGCGCGGTAAATCAATAGGCTGAAAAGTAGGAGCTCTGTGCGCGACAGTAGCACCAGTCTTCCCCTGTCTGTCATTCTCTTCCCCTCCCACTCTCACCTCAGTACCTCTCAGTCACCCCCACCCCCGTTTCCCACTTTTTTTGTCTCTCCCTCCCTGTTTTCTATTCTCTCTCGCTCTCTGTGTCCCTTTTCTTTCTCTTTTCTCTGTGTTTGAGTAATGAAAAAAGAAGAATCAATGAGTTGCTACTTTGTGCCAGCAGAGGTGTTGAATGGAAATCAATCCACAATCTAAAGACAGGAGAGCTGCAAACTAACATGGAGACACACAAATGAATACTGGAAAAGAGGAAGAGGGGACGATGAAAAGACAGGAAGACAGATACGGCTTTGAGTTAGGTGACAAAGAGAGGAACAATCGGGGTGGTTGGTGAAAGGCTCTCTAATCACTCCACCTCCGTGGCCCCCACAGGAAGCTGTTTGCTTGTGTGTGTGTGTTTTTTTTTTTTTTTGCTCTCTAACTTAATGTGTTCCAACAAGTATTTTAAAGTGTCAGGCTAAAAGTATAAATGCAGCCTTTTGTAGGGTGAAAATCCTACAAATACACAAAGGCTTTAGTGTGCTTTGTGAAAGAGCAAGGGAGCAACAAAAAGAGATAGAAAGACAGATGTGATGCCGATGTGATCTATGATGTTATCTACACAAGACAGACAGCTTTAAATCCCATCGGTGCCATCCCTCAACGATGCATCCTCTGAATGGGGTTAACTGCTGATGAATTACATGCAGAGATTAGGAATAATATGAAAGGCGGATGACACCATCTTTTTGTTATATGAATGGTCTCCCTTTGTTAATTATACATGGGTGTAGTCAGAGATAAGGATCCTGAAAAAAAAAGAGAAGAAGAAAAAAAAATCTGTCCTCAAAGATGAATTTCTTAACAACCCAGGGCATCATTGTGACCCAGACGGTCAATCCTAACACTCCCCCAGCTCTCCACGACGATGATGATGATGATGATGCGTACTGATGAAGTATGCATGGGGATTAGCAGAATATGAAAGGCAGATAATACTGGCAGATTTCCCTACCAAGGCTCTTTGTGTTTGTTAATTCCCCCATTTCACCGGAGTAAATATTTAGCTCAAATAACAATCACTCCCCGCGAGATCGATCTAATCTTTGTAATCCTGAGCAAATAGCAAAAAGTCAAGAAAGACTAGCAGAGCTCTTTCTGTCAAGGCCGTCCGCCAAGCGAGTGAGCGGGCCTGGGGGAGGGGGCGGGGGCGAGCTTGAGCTGAGGATTGTGAACTTTCTCACTGTCTCAGTTTTGTTTGCCATCTTTGCCGTTCAGCCTTGTTACATCTCCATACTGCTCTAGTTTGCCCTGAAATGAACTGATATTTCTGTGTTATTATTTCACACACAGTGACATATATGAAAACAAAGCACATAGGTTTATAGGTTTTTTATATTTTTTATTTTCCATTTCTTTTCAGTATGTTACTGAGGTAACTTCCTACTGTGCATGCCGTGCTGCATAAATGCTATTAGCCTATATATTCATTTAAATTTCATTTACAGTTTCAAAACACTCTCTTAGTACCCTTGAAATAATATGGAATAATAATAATATCTCTTGGGCTCCAAAAGTTGCTATCTCTTGTAGCATCTTTGTAGTTCCCTTGTAGTGCCCTTATAGTCAACTTGTAGCACCCTTATAGTCCCCTCACAGAGCTCTTGTTGTGCCCTCATAGAGCCCTTGTAGTGCCCTTGTAGCACCCTTGAAGAGCCCTCCTTGCATTGTTGTCACGCTCTGGAAGTGTTCACCTGTTTGCTTTTTCAATTCAAGCTTCATCTGTTTCTCTGTTTCTATTTCCTGTGATCACATTTTCCATCAGGATCATTACAGGCCCATCTAATCTACTGTAATATAATCTGTACAGCTCAGACTTCGGTAACTGTCTACCTCCACACTGTGTAAACCGTCTGCCTCTGACGTCGTCGGTTGTGTCAATCTTACCTGTACACCAGCGAGTCGTCCTGGCTCCCGTTGTACTGGATCTGGAACATCCTAATGCCGGGAATATTCCTCTGGAAGTTGAACTTGATCAGAGCTGTCGATGACGTGGCCTCAGCGGTCACCACCCTCTTATCCACGCCACCCTTCACGTCGCCTGTCACGTTGCTGCCGTTTGCGCCGCCTCGGGTTGACGTGGAAATGTCCGACGATCCTGGGTCAGGCTCTTGGATGTTGTTGGTGTTGTTGGTGATGTGAGGGAGTTTTATAATGATCAGGTCTACTGTTTGGTGGGCTTCACCGGCGGGGTTGGAGGAGATGCAGGTGAAAGAGCCGGTATCTTTGACAGTACTGATGAGGATGTCCAGGGTCCCGTTGGTGTAGACCAACGTTCTGGAGGAGTTAGACACCAGTTTGCCTTCTGGAGAGATCCAGTGGATGGCTGGCTCTGGGTCACCTCTTGCCTTACACCTTTAAGGAGTAGAAACCAGTAGAGCGGAACTTATTAAGAACAAGACAGAATAGGGTCAACTGAACAGTAAAAGCACAGCATTGCTTGGTGATGGTTCCCACCACTTTCCCTCGTGAACCTAAAGTGGAGGCAATGCATCTGACATATTTACTGTGTCTACAGAGCAAACATTCTTTAAGTTACATTACAGCAAAGATGTAAAAACAATAATGTATTAAATAACGACCGGGTGCAGCTACGAGTCTCTGATGATATGTTGCCTCCCAAAACCCTAAGATTTTACATTTTAGCTAAAAGGAATGAGTAATCGATTATCAAACTGATTTTCTAAACTCTGACTGATTGATTAATTGACTAATTGCTTCACCAATAAATGTTTTATTGTATAAGTACAATAAAAAAAAAAAAAAGCTGTAAATCCAATAAACCAAGGCACTACATAGGTGGCTCATTCATAATGAATGCAGTTCCACCATGAAGCACACATGCAAATAGATTTTAAAGCCTGACGACAACTAAGACATGGATTGTGCACGAAGGAACATGAGGTGTATAAGTTATTGAGGAACTGGAGATCATTCCTTACAATGACTTTTACAGGAAAAGGACACTACCCACACCCCGATACTGAAATGTGTTGAATGTGTGCAATGAGCTTTTAAGTCATTAAAGATACATTTCTTTAATTACAGTGAAATCCAAGAAAGTAAAAGAATATAAGCTCTCAGGAACATGTAGTAATGTTTCAGGGGACTTTGCTGCAGGGTCACACTGTATGCATTCTCCACAGATGGCTTACTTTATATCAAACCAAGAAACTCTAAAATAAAGACTGGGTAAAGATTCATCAGTCATTATTCATCAGCCATTATCAGTAGATAAAAAGAAAATCGATATCAGTACCTAATAGTGCACCCTGGCACATCTTTGGCATTTTGCAGTTTTATGCTTTAAAAAAGGATTTTGCAAAAGATGGAACAGCGTAAGGTGAATTGATCCTCTGACAATCTGCACTTTACCTTATACATGAAGCAGAGGACAAGCCACAATAAAGGAAATGGAGTAATGGCATCTCATTGATTTCCTTTGCTGCCTTTTTCTCATTTTCATCATATTTCCACACTTGAAAACATAACATCTATTATGATTGGAAGCCTGTGACCAATATATATGCAAATGAAGTCGTTCCTCATCTCTCTGTTGTTGTCTTGATTTCGTTTTGTCCTTAAATTTTTGGTGTAATGTCCCTGTGTTGTGCATCTCTGAACAGTAGGGCATTTTATGTATTCTGAGTGGTTTATAAACACAATGCACAACTGCGGGAATTAAAACTGTGTGCGCATATGAGTACAGAGTGATTACAGGATAATGATGAAACCTGTTAAAACTGATTGCATGTGTTCATACTATTTCAGCTACTAGTGATACCTTAGTGCGACTCGCTGTCCTTCGAGCACCCTCATCTCATGGGAGTATCTGGTGATGAGGGGGGGTTCGCACAAGAACTCCTCCTCGGGGATGGACCAGAAGTATCGACCAGAGAGTTGTTGGGGTGAGGCGCATGTCTCCAAATCGTCCTCCCTGTTCAACCTTCTCAGCCACAGTAACTCACAGTTACAGTGCAGAGGGTTCCCACCAAAAGACAGCGCGAAGGAAGAGGAGGTCAGGATCCCTGATGTGGCGAGAACCTGGGAGCGTGAAACGATGGTTTTAAAAAGTCAGGCAAAAGGTTCCTTCTCAGGAAAACTGATTTCTGGTCTAATGAGTGTGAAAATAAGCACTGAATGAAATAAGCATTCATTCGAAGAAGTTCAAATTAAAGGTGGTGTTTGTAAGTTGAGCATGATTTTTTGTGATGAGCAGGCGTAGGTGATTGTCACTTGACGAGACCTTGGAGTTGTTGTGTTTACAAGACAAGAGGTTATAATCTGAGCAGTGCTACGTCTTCGGGGCAGACTGGCGCCGCTATCAGGAAGTGATGAGACGGGGGGTGGCTAACTGGTTAGCATGATAACTTCAGTAGAAGATGTGGTAGGGTTAACGTTGGCATTGCCTTCCACCACTATTGGTTAAAGAGGGAACAAAGTTTGACGCTGAACATGCAACGTTCTTTCTAGACTGGTAAGCAAACAGGTGCTAATGCTAACGTTGGCTATGCATCAACAACAAACCTTTCTTCTTTTCTCCTTTTTTTTTTTTTTTTTGAGGCATCATCACATTTGTCTAATCTGTAAGGCAGATATCTAATTGTTCTTTTCTACACCAGGGAAATTAAGTAAACATTTGCAATTTTTGCTGTAGTTTATTTTCTTCATATACTCTAACACTACAAATACTGTAAATACTATATACTATATTAAATACTATAAAAACTGTTATTTGTAAGATAAAAAATACTTTCCTATGTAATGAGGGGATGTGAAAATTACTGCATGCCATCATTAAAGTTAATTAATGTTAATTTGACCAATTGTTTGTTGAGTCGGGCCTTATCATCTGATTAAAAGGTACCTGAGCTCGTTGAAAAAGAGGGTCTGGTGGGAGCTTCTGGAGCTTATTGGAGGTGACATCCAGTCGGTTGAGTTTCTGTAGCAGTGAGAAGGTTCCCTCTGGAATAAAGTCCAACATGTTGTGGTCTAAACTCAACGTATGGAGGCTCGTCATTTTCTGTTGGAATGGCAGAGAAAGAGATTTTTTAATATGCTTTTGCCTTATATAAGGATAATTTGATACCTGTTTCCAAGGTGTTAACATGTTTATCTTGCAAATGTAAAGTTGAATTGGGAACAACAAGGCCATTGTGTGGTTAAATTATTTTAGTCTTTTTAACATTAAAGAATATTTAAAGAAGCAGATCCACTGAGACTGACATTGAGAATTAATGTTGACTGTCAAAAAGCACTAATAAATTGTGTGTTTGCTTACAAATGTGAAAACTTCAAGTGAGACAGTCAATTAAAGTTGAATATTATCTTATTGAATTCTCCAATAATTGCCTCCTTTCCATCTAAAAGCCCCAAAGATCTTTTTTTTATTTTATTTCTAAATGACCAAAATGGTTTTTATAGCCACGTTATTACGCTTGGAATTGGCTCTTTTTTTTTAAAGGGCCTCCAGCCAAACAGGTTTGAAAAGCTGTTATAGTTATATACATCCTGACCTGGATGGCCTCCCAAGGAATAGAGTCCAGATTGTTGTAACTGAGGTCCAGTTCTTCAAGCGCCAGCAGGTCGTTGAACGCTCCCTGGTGGATCAGCACCAGCTGGTTGTTGTTCAGAATCAGGTGGTGAAGCTTCGACATCCCACTGAATGTATCATTGCCTATCCTTGTCAGGCGGTTACTGCAAGATCAAAGAAATAAAAAAAAAAAAAAAAATATATATATATATATA
>JANJOY010002067.1:0-12008 GCA_038496675.1 Rachycentron canadum
CCCCCTCCCCCTCCACCACCTCTGAACAGGAGGTCAGTGTCACACTCAGCAGGTTTGTTTTTGTTTATGACATTTTGTTTACCCCAGTCTCTATCTGTGTCCACAGGAAGTTAAGACAGCATTGGTCCCTTCAAGCCCCTCCCCCACCTACCAGAGTGCCACACTGACCGCACCAAAGGTATGCTTCTGTTCCCCAGGTGTGACGTTACCTTAGGGATAGGAACAATTAGTCATATTACTCGTCCCCACACTTCCTCCTAAACATCATATTTGGTGTGTTTTCAGCCCAAAGCTCATCAGCTGAGCATCAAGACGTTCTCGAGTCCGACCCAGTGCTCCCACTGCAGCTCCCTGATGGTTGGCCTCATCAGACAGGGATACGCCTGCGAAGGTACCTCTGGGCCCCGAGTTCCTGCCCCCAGGTGCTCTGACACCCCTCATCAGAAAAGCTTGTCTTCACCTGTTAGCAACTATTCACACCTGTTAGCATCTGTTAGCACCTGTTAGCACCTGCTTCACAGGTGAGTCATAAGAACTGCCTTGAAAGATGTGACAGTGGTAACCACTGGCTCTGTTATTCAGCACTGTCAGGGTTCTCTGTTTTGATTGGACAGCAGTTGGGTTCCACGTCAGGTGTGATTCTCCCTAAAGTGAAGGTTCCCCTCAGTCCACCTCTCACTCTCTCTCTGCAGTGTGTTCCTTCATCTGCCATGTTTCCTGTAAAGACTACGCCCCCCTGGTCTGTCCAATCCCAGCTGAGCAGGCCAAGAGGCCTCAGGGCATTGACGTCCAGAGAGGCATCGGCACTGCCTACAAGGGCTACGTCAGGGTAAGAGCACTGATGCACTGATGGAGTGGTTCCACAGTGGTTCCACAGTACCAGACTTGCATGTTCCTGTCTCTGTCAGATACCGAAGCCTAGCGGAGTGAAGAAGGGCTGGCAGAGAGCGTTTGCCGTGGTCTCTGACTGTAAACTGTTCCTCTACGACATTCCGGAGGGGAAGTCCACCCAGCCAGGAGTAGTGGCAAGTCTGGTCCTCGACCTCAGGTAAAATGTGACTCTTACCTCACGTCAGAGAGTGAGGAGGTTTGGCTGGCTGTTATTTGTGGTGCTGTAGTCCTGAGAAGATTCGATTGAACAGGAAATAAAGTGGTGGAATTTGATTCCAGTGAATCTTGGGACTTATTGGATGATTTCCTGTTTCTGTTTCAGAGACGAGGAGGTTTCCATCAGCTCTGTGTTGGCATCAGATGTTATCCACGCCACCAGGAAGGACATCCCCTGCATCTTCAGGGTAGGACCCTTCCTCCCCTCCAACCCCTCCCTGTCTTACCTCTGACTTCGATTGATCCTGACTTGTTGTTTTCATGATCAGGTGACGTCATTGCAGCTGATCTCACAGCTGTCGTCTGTATCTCTGCTTGTTCTGGCGGAGAGCGAGGTGGAGAAGAGGAAGTGGGTCCGGATCCTGGAGGGCCTGCAGAGCATCTTGACCAAAAACCTGCTGAAGAGCCGGCAGATCCACGTTCTGCATGAGGCCTACGACGCTTCGCTCCCCGTCATCAAGACCACACTGTCAGCTGCCGTCTTAGGTCAGTGACCTCATCAACAACAAACAAACACAACCGTGTGTGTCTGTGTGCAATAAAATCAACAAACAAATATATGAAATCAGCAGAGGTAATGGAGGGTAACGTCCCCAGTCGCCAAATATGAGGAAGTCACTGTTTCTAAAGTAACGTAGATTAGTGATCAGGGCTTTAAGAGGCTGCATGACTGGAACGTCTGTAGTTTACTTGGATGTTCAGGGTCAGCAGGACAATGACTATGACATTATCCTGGAGGGCTCCTTGATAAACCTGGGAATTTATTATCCCCTCCATGATGGAGGTTGTCCAGGCCCAGAGGCAGCAAATGCCCACATCCAGGTCTTCCCCCAATTGTCCTCTAGTGTTTTGATGATAATGTCACCACATGTAGCTGCATGTTCTTCCTGAACAGTTCAGTTTCTCAGTCCACTGAACATTTTCCCAGCAGCGTTGTGGGGGGTCAAGATGCTCTTTAGGAACACAGCCATGTTTTTTGGGGAAGCATCTTCCTCTGTGGTGTCCTACCGGGACTTCCTGTCTGTTCAGTGCTGTATGTGTAGTTGACTCATGAACAGACATTTTGGTCAGGTCAGTGGTTCCACCAGGTCTTTTCTGTTCCTCAGTGAACAGTGAAAAATCTATCTTTGGAGTCTCCATCTGTGGACTGATCAGAGATGCTGTAGTTCAGGTTCAGGTTCTGACAGACTTTCTCTGTGAGGCTTCGTTCACACCCCTTTAGACTGGTTTCAGTGACTGGACACAGCTGCTGACTCTGACTCAGTCCAGGGTTCACACACTTTAACCAGCATTTGTTTGTGTCAATATGAACCACAATAACAGCACAATCATTAGCATCATCACTTCAAATAGATTGTGTTTGAAGATAAGATCATATTTTAATGTTTCTACACAAACACAGGTCAGAGGTCACTGACGTTTTATCCACTATTCATCTTTTGTTTTATTGTTCATGTCCTCTGACCAAATGCCTGAGCAACCTCACCATGTATGATGTTACAGTTTATGATGTCATAGCAGGCTTTTGTTGCAGAAAAGTGTTCTGTTCACTTGTTCAGTTGACTTAGCTCCAGTATATGTGGTAATTCTCCCCTCGTATAAAACTCAACAGTGGTCCGCCATCAGGTCTTTGTTCCGTTACCAGGTCTTTGTTCTGTCACAGACCAGGCGAAAAAGTATCTTCAGTGTTTTTTCCTTCTGCGGTTCTTTAGGATAAAATGACACTTTGGATGACTTGTACCTTGTCTGGTTCCAGTAGCTACGCTCTGCAACATAAGTTTTTAACTTGTCAGCTCTCTCAGAACCAGTATAAACATGCATGTATAGGCTGTATGTACGAGGGCACCCCCCACAACCCCCCACCCTGCTGTAGATCTTGGTCTCCCCACTGTCTTGATGTGATTAGTTTGGTCTTGCAGACATCCTGGTCTCAGGTTGTTCAGGGACCAGTTTGTGACCACGGAGCTTGTTTGCAGATCGAGAGAGGATCGCCCTGGGAACAGAAGACGGACTGTTTGTGGTCGAGGTCACCAGAGATGGTGAGACCATGTTCTCTTTAAACTTTAGCTGACAGAGAATAGATGTATACAGATATACAAATTATACACTATATCTGACTCTGTCTCTCTCTCTCTCTCTCTCTGTGACTCTCTCTCTCCGACTCCCTCTGTCTCTCTCTATCTGACTCTCTCTCTCTGATTCCCTCTCTCTCTGTCTGACTCTCTCACTCCCTGACTGGCTCTCTCTCTGACTCCCTCACTCTCTCTCTCTCTCTCTCTTTCTCTCTGACTCTTTCTGTGACTCTGACTCTCTCCCTGACTCTCTCTGTAACTCTGCCTCTCTCTGTGACTCTGACTCTTTTTCTCTCTCTCTCCCTGACTCTGACTCTCTCTGTAACTCTGCCTCTCTCTGTGACTCTGACTCTCTCTGACTACCTCTCTCTCTCTCTCTCTCTCTCTCTCTTTTTCTCTCTCTGTGACTCTGACTCTCTCTGTCACTCTGTCTATCTGTTTCTCTCTCTAAAACTTTGACTCTCTCCCTGACTCTCTTTGTCTCTGTGACTCTCACTCTCTCTGACTCTCTCTGTGACTCTGACTCTTTCTGTCACTCTCTCTGACTCCCTCTGTCTCTCACTCTCTGACTCTCTCGCTCCCTGACTGTCTCTCTCTCTGACTCGCTCTCTGACTCTCTCTCTCTGCGACTGACTCACTCTCTCTCTGATTCTCTCTCTCTGACTCACTGTCTCTTTCTGACTCTCTCTGTGATTCTCTGTCTCTCTCTGTGACACTCTCTCTCTGATTCTCTCTCTGTGACTCTGACTCTGTCTCTCTGTGACTCTGTCTCTCTGTGACTCTGACTCCCTCTCTCTCTGTGATTCTGACTCTCTCTCTCTCTTTGTGACTCTGACTCCCTCTCTCTCTCTGATTCTGTCTCTCTCTCTCTGTGACTCTGACTCTCTCTCCTCTCTCTGACTCTGTCTCTCTGTGACTCTGACTCTCTCTCTCTGTGACTCTGACTCTCTCTCTCGCTCTCTGATTCTCTCTCTGTGACTCTGACTCTCTCTCTCTCTCTTTGTGACTCTGACTCCCTCTCTCTCTCTGATTCTCTTTCTCTGTGACTCTGATTCTCTCTCTCTGTGATTCTGACTCTCTCTCTCTTTGTGACTCTGACTCCCTCTCTCTCTCTGATTCTCTCTCTCTCTGTGATTCTGGCTCTCTCTCTCTCTTTGTGACTCTGACTCCCTCTCTCTCTGATTCTCTCTCTCTCTCTCTGTAATTCTGGCTCTCTCTCTGTGATTCTGGCTCTCTTTCTTTCTCTGTGGCTCTGACTCTCTCTCTCTCTCTCTCTCTGTGATTCTGGCTCTCTCTCTCTCTTTGTGACTCTGACTCCCTCTCTCTCTCTGATTCTCTCTCTCTCTCTGTGATTCTGGCTCTCTCTCTCTCTCTCTGTGATTCTGGCTCTCTCTCTTTCTCTGTGGCTCTGACTCTCTCTCTCTCTCTCTGTGATTCTGGCTCTCTCTCTCTTTGTGACTCTGACTCCCTCTCTCTCTCTGATTCTCTCTCTCTGTGATTCTGGCTCTCTCTCTCTCTTTGTGACTCTGACTCCCTCGCTCTCTCTGATTCTCTCTCTCTCTGTGATTCTGGCTCTCTCTCTTTCTCGGTGGCTCTGACTCTCTCTCTCTCTCTGATTCTGTCTCTGACTCTCACTCTCTCTGACTCTGACTCTCTCTCTCCCTCTCTGTGTCCAGTGATTGTCCGAGCAGTCGACTGTAAGAAGGTGTATCAGATCGATTTGATCCCGAAAGAGAAAATCATTGCTCTGCTCTGCGGTCGGAACCGTCATGTTCACCTTCACCCTTGGTGGGTACTTGAGGGGGCAGAGTCTGCCTTTGATAGTAAGCTGACAGACACTAAAGGCTGCCAGGCTCTGACCACAGGGGTGCTCCGGCCCGGGGGCCCCGCCTGCCTGCTGGCTGCTGTCAAACGCCAGGTCAGTCCCCTGAAAACCACAGCTCTGCCTCTGCAGTTCTGCTTTTGTTCCCATGCTGACTGAGCCCCCCCCCCCACTACATCCCTCCAGGTTCAGTGCTACGAGATAACGCCCACAAAGCCTTATCATAAGAAGCTGTGGGAGGTCCAGGCTCCAGGGACGGTGCAGTGGTTGGGTATAGTGAGGGAACGACTGTGCGTTGGGTATCCTTCAGGCTTCGCTCTGCTGGCCCTGCAGGGCGAATCATCCCCCATCAGCCTGGTGAACCGTGCTGACCCATCCCTGGCCTTCCTGTCCCAGCAGCCCCTGGATGCCCTGCATGCCCTGGAGGTTGGAACCAGCGAGATGCTGCTCTGCTTCAGCCAGCTTGGAATCTATGTGAATGGACAGGGCCGTCGGTCTCGTACTCAGGAGCTGATGTGGCCTGCCATGCCACTTGCATGTAGTAGGTTCCTCCTTTGGTGCTGTTGTTATCAAGGAAAAGGAAGTGTCTCTGTCAGAGGACTGAAACCTGTCCTGGTCTCTCTAGGTTCAAACTCGTCTCACCTGACGGTCTATAGTGAATATGGAGTTGATGTCTTCGATATACACACCATGGAGTGGGTTCAGACCATCTCCCTCCGCAAGGTAACCAATCGCAGAACCCCACATCCTGGAACCAGCCAATCATTTCCAGGACTAACTGAGGACCCTGTTTCTGTCCCATCTGTCCTCAGATCAGACCCCTGAATATCGAAGGGACATTGAACCTGCTGAGTTCAGAACCTTATCGTCTGATCTACTTCAGCAACACCTTCTCAGGTAACAACCACACACCCGAACCTGAACGGGCGGCTATGACTCTGCTGGTTATTGGTTCAATTCCCAGCCCCTTCAGTCCACATGGGTAAATACAGGTGAAAAGAGACAGGTAGAGACAGAAGCCCCCAACAATGAGTGAGTTAACAGGTCAATGTGGCGAGTAGCACTCACTCTGAACTCACATCTGGACATCAACACCTGTCTCCATCTATCTTTACCTGTCTGTCTCTACCTGCCTACCTCTGTCTGTCTCTCCCTGTCCCTATCTGTCTGTCGCTACCTGTCTGTCCTCAGAGGGCGACCTCACGATCCCGGAGACATCGGACCACAGCCGGAAGTTGATGGTTCGAACTCGCAGCAAGAGAAAGTTTCTCTTCAAGGTTCCTGAGGAGGAGCGACTCCAGCAGAGGAGGTGACTCAGCAAAATAATCTGTGACTCAGCGAAATAATCTGACTCAGCACAACAATCAGTGACTCAGTAAAAGTTTGTCTGCGTGTCCAGGGAGATGCTGAGGGACCCAGAACTGCGGTCAAAGATGATCTCTAATCCAACAAACTTTAACCACGTGGCTCACATGGGACCAGGAGACGGGATGCAGGTCCTGATGGACCTCCCTCTGGTAACTCCTCCTCTTTATTTCACCTCCTGCTCATGCCGGCATGTTCTCCTCCCTCACATCCTCCCCTCTCTGACAGCTCTGTTCATCACACTGACTCCTCTCTTCTCTCCTCCTCCCCTGTCTCACCCCCCCCCCACTTCCCTGATTGTTCAGGTTGGTGATGTCACCTCCCTCTCCCCCTCTCTGTCTCCCTCCCCTTCCTCCTCCTCCTCCCGTCACACCCTCATCTCTCCCCCCTCCAACTTTGAGCACGTCTATCACATGACATCGGCGTCGGCCGGCGCCTTCTTGCAGAAAGATGCCTCCTCTTCCTGCTCCTCCCAGCAGAGCCTCCTGCAGCCTTCCTCCTCCTCCTCCTCCTCTTCTCCCTCCACCTCCTCTCTGGGAAGGGTAGGCCAGCTTCTCTCTACCCCCTCCCCTGCTCACTCCCCCTGCGTTCTCCCTTCCTGCTTGGTCTGCAGTGGTCAGCTAGTTGTGGTGTGAAGGTCAGGCTGCATTCAGGTCTGTTCTGATGGATCCTCAGGGTCATGACCTGTGGTCACAAGATGGTGAAAAGACTGAAGTGATCATTTGATCGTAGCACCAGGTGTAAAATCCAGTGCTGTATTCAGGTTTGTGAACCTGTGATGTGAACGCAGCATTAGCTGACGGCGGAGCTAAAAGGACAGGAACTAAAGGAACTAAAAGGACCCCCTTACTGAATAGTCAACTGGTTGTTTCCAGATTAATCAGTTGGTTTGATCAATATCAGTGGTCTGGTCTCTGGACTGGTGGCTGGAGGGGATTTACCCCACTGCCTTCACCTGGGGTTCCTGAAGTCCCACTTCAGTAACTACATTTCCCATGAATCTTAGCAACAGAAACACTGACTCCAAACCAAATGAGGGGGCAGGGCCTCAAACAACCACAGGGAGCGCTACACTGTCCCCTGAGATACCCCCCTCATCCTGCGTCTGTTTCATTTTGTGTGTGCAGAGTGTGATGCCTTCCTCTCAGGATGACTCTTTGAAAGATAAGCCCCGCCCCCTGTCCAGTATCTCCCGGCACCAGAGAACCAAGACGCACATCACCCGCACGGCCTCAGGTAAACACAGTAAGACCATTGTTCTTCTGTTGCAAGGTTTGGTCCTCAGTGATGATGTCATCTTTAATCTGTGTTCCTATTGGTTTAGATTTTGGAGGAGCAGCATCGTCTCGTGGTGTCTCTGAACCAGACCAGGACCTGGACCGAGAGGTAACAACACATATCATTGTCATATGTCAGTTTCAGAGGGACATGACTCTGGTCTCTGGTTTCTTGACTCTGGTTTCTGGACTCAGACTCTGGTCTCTGGTTTCTTGACTCTGGTATCCGGTTTCTTGACCAAGACTCTGGTTTCTTGTCTCTGGACTCTGGACTCTGGACTCTGGTCTCTGGACTCTGGACTCAGACTCTGGTCTCTGGTCTCTGGTCTCTGGACTCAGGGTCTGGTCTCTGGTCTCTGGTCTCTGGACTCAGGGTCTGGTCTCTGGTCTCTGGTTTCTGGTTTCTGGTCTCTGGTCTCTGGTCTCTGGTCTCTGGTCTCTTGACTCAGACTCTGGTCTCTGGTCTCTGGTCTCTGGACTCAGGGCCTGGTCTCTGGTCTCTGGTCTCTGGACTCAGGGCCTGGTCTCCGGACTCAGGTCTCTGGACTCAGACTCTGCTCTCTGGTTTCTGGACTCAGGGTCTTGTCTCTGGTTTCTGGACTCAGGGTCTGGTCTGGTTTATGGACAGAGACAGAACCTTACTTAGAGAGAACATTACTAAGAACATTACTGAAAGACAGAACCTTACTGACAGAGAAGTTCTGTTTTCAAATGTTAATGTAGCACTGAAGTGGAACACACTAGAACCAGAACCACTGTGTTTTTACTTTGTTCCAAAGAACTGGTCTCAGTGTCTCTCTCTCTCTCTCTCCCTCTCCATGTGTTGTGAATGTCTCTTGCCCAGCCGGACTCAGACTCTACCAAACACTCGACCCCTTCCAACAGCTCCAACCCCAGTAGCCCCCCCAGCCCCAACTCCCCCCACCGCAGCCAGCTCACCCTGGACAGCCTGGACTCTGAGCCTTAAGGCCCCACCTCCTGAGGGGCTGAATGAGCCAATCAGGTGGCAAACTGAGGGTTTAGATTTTACTTTGATGATTTTAATGTGGCAGGGTGAGTCTGAGCTTCCTGTTGCTTTTATGTTGTTGAATTTTACCTGCCAGAAAGCCCCGCCCCCTGCTTTTAACCCTGCCTTGCTGATGGCTGCTGTGTGTTTGACTTTTGACCTTTATTCTGATTGGCTGTTTGGGACCAATCACCTGCTCTTCTTATTCTTATTCTTCTTCAATAAAGAACTTCCTGTTGAGCTTTAGCAGGCTGTTAGCTGCTGAGATAACTGGCTAACTTCCTGACAGAAAGGAGGTTTCACTCTGATGGAAAAACACTGTATGAATTAATTAAGTTTTGTTAAAGTTGCACATCATCTTCAATGTTGTAGAGAAAAATAATCTTTTTTGTGTCAGTGAAGATCTTTCCTGTTGCCCCCCCCCCCCCCGACCCTGCCCTCTGACATCAGAGCTCAGGTGGAGTCAGGTGTTGGGAGTCACCTGAACACTACTGCTCTGTTTCTTCCAGAATCACCAGTTAAAGAATCTTTGTAACTGAAACCTGTTATCAGCCGAACAGAAAACAATAAAAGAATCTGAAGAGACTCTGTCTCTCTCTGTGTCTTGTCAGTGTGTGTCTCTATCTGTCTGTCTGTGTCTCTGTCTCTATGTCGGTCTGTGTGCGTGAGAACCCCCTCCACAGTGTTTGACCAGATGTGTTTCTGCAGAACGTTATGTCACAGTGAAGTTGAGCTTTGACCTTTTGGGTATCAACATAATAAAAATTTTATTTTACAGACATTTATGTTAAATTGTGTCATAATTAGTTAATTAATTCTTGCGTTATGGCTAATATGTTTTGTGAGGTCATAGTGACATTTGACCACCTAAATTTAATCTGTTCATCCTTGACTCAACCTGAAAACATCATCTCTGGCCACATTGCTCTGACTTCACTGATGTCACAGTGAAGTCAGCATTGGCTCTTCACCAGATTTCATGGTGTTTTTGTCATATTTAATTCAGGTCAGACTTCAGACACCTAATTATTCATTCAGTAATCTCTCAGTTGTGTCTGACAGGTCAATGAATGATTAATGAGGAGGTGTGGCTCTGTGCTTGTTTACACACTAGGATTCAGCCAATCAGTGTCCAGATGAGAGCAGGGAGACAGTAGAGCCAATCAGAGGACAGACCAGGAATCAGGTCAGAGAGAATTCATCTACAGGTTTCTGAACTTTCAGCTGGATGGTGGTCTTCCTCAGAGGAGGGGGCTCCAGCAGGTAGCACCTGAGTGAAGATGATGATGAAGAGAGTAGCAGTCCTTCCCCAGCTGTACAATCCAACAGTGGTTCACTTGTTACCAAGGTAACCTCTCCATAAAACTCATGGATCAATAAATCAGTTCATCATTTATCCCTCTGCGCAGACTGACAGGAGCTCTGTTGCAACAGTTTCTGAGCTGTTCAGGCTGTTTCTCTCCATGTTTGCTCTTATTCCAGGAAGTGTGGTTAACTTCCTGTTATCAGACACACTAAAACCACACATACACACACAGTGCAACTTCCTGTTGTGTTCACTTCTCCTTCCTTCGAACCAGAACAAATGTCCCCTGTAGTGGAGACTCAGCTCGTCTTTAACTGTGAATGTAAAAGTTTGTTTTTAACATGGCCTTTGGATCTAGACTCTGAGATGGACCTGGTCTTTGAATGTGGACCTTGACTCTAAGCGCCTGTTGCCATGGTGACCTAGGTCACAGGATGTGACCCTGATGAAACTACACTGAGCAAATGTTGTGATCAATAATTTTAATCAGTAGAATCGTTGATTATTGTGTTTTTACACAAACAACAACAACAACAAGACACAACAGTGACGGAGTTAATCCTTGTCCTGATCTCCAGGGAATGGGCCCTCACCCCATAATGTTTTCTCTAGCACCACTTTCACTCCAACAGAGTCCATTAAAGACCAGTACAGACCAGAAGAGACCAGTTGAGCCATGTGGACTCACATGGTTGGGTTTGGTCCATCCAATCCCTGCCGTTCCTCGATGGTTTTGGTCTCAGCTGCTCTGTTCACCTCTAACGAGTTTTTGATTGGCTGGACTCTGTTCTGGCTGCTGTCAGATCGTGGTCTCAGGTGTGCTCGGCTGCAGACCTGTGTGAGACCTCGGCTCAGTTCTTTGCGAATGTTGTCGCTGGACAGGACATAGAGGATTGGGTTGACGGCGCTGTTTACGGTGGACAGGCCAAGGGAGATGGTATACGGGGTGTACATGGTCGTCTTGAAGCGACAGGTGTCGTCCAGCGATTGATGGAGGTGGAACATCACGGCCCGGGCCAGCAGGATCACGTGGTATGGGGCGAAGCAGACGAGGAAGAGGACCACTACTGCCGCAGCCAGCCAGCGGACACGCTCCTTCTGCTCCCGCCGCAGCCCCGTGCTGCGCTGCACATTAGCCATGATGCCGTGGTTGGTCACCACCAGCAGCAGCAGTGGGATCAGGAAGCCAACCACAAAGCGGCCATAGTTGAAACCCATGACAACTCTGCTGTGACTCGGCTCGAAGCAGCGCCCGTCGCCCTCTGCAGCATTGCCCTCCCTCATAGTAAAGACGGGGACATGACCGACAGCAACCAGAACAACAATGGAAAGGGTGATGAGAACGGCAAGGCGCTGCCGTCGTAGACCACGGGACTCCACAGTGTAGACGACGGCGACGTATCGGTCGCAGGAGATGCAGCAGAGCAGGAAGATGCTGATGTACATGTTGTTGAAGAAGATGTAGCCCGTTAGTTTACAGACGGCTGAGCTCCACAGCCACAGGTGACTCCGGCTCACGTAGTCTGCCCACAGGGGCAGCGTTAGCAGGTAGGTGAGGTCACACACAGACAGGCTCCACAGGTAAACGCCCAGCACATTCTTCCTGCGCACCTGCAGCCAGGTGAGGTACACGGTCAGTAGGTTGGCGGGCAGTCCCACCACCAACACGATACTGTACAGCAGCACCAGTGGGAGGCGGCCATCATCGTACGGAGGCTCGCACGCCATCAAGCTTTCATTGGTCAATGGAGGAACCGCCCCGGTCACCAGCTGCTCGTGCATGATGTCAACAAGGAGGTGGATCAGTCCAAGCAGATTCCAGCTGTGCTTCTCTGCAGAGGCAGAAAAACACAGGTCACAAAAAAACAGACAACAAAAAAGCTGATGACAAAAAAAAAAAACCTCACAACAAAGCAAAGTTCTGAGTTTGATTTTACCTCCATCATCATCATCATCTTCACCTCTGTCCCCTGAAGACATATCAGCAGGAAAATCAAACACACAACAGAAACCTGCTCCATCAGACACACACATATATGTATATATATATATA
>JANJOY010002074.1:0-12461 GCA_038496675.1 Rachycentron canadum
TTGTGGCTCTAAAAGGGTTAAGGCTCAGTTTCTGAAAACAGGCTGTGAGCATTTCTCTGTGGACTGAGACCTTTGGTACTTTCACAGGATTAATATAGAACCTAGACCTGCTTTATAATCAAAGACCACATGTTAATGCCTATATAATATGGGACCTTAAATACAATATTTCCTAAAGTTGCTGTCTTCTTGGTTTGTTTCCTTGATCTTCCTGTTCCTGTTAAGCATGTAGTTCGTTTTTTAAGACAAATGATCTCCAGACTTTTCACCCTCTACATAAAAGCGACAGTAGTTGCTGCAGCACTCAGCATTCACAGTGGTTGTAAATCTTCCAACATGGATGTAATTCCAAGTGATCCAGGTCTGGGATATTCGTTGTGCAGAGCTCTCTGACCTTGACTTCCAGGTTGATCACCATTTCAACTCTTTTTGTGCTCACTACAGTTTTACCACCAGAATCTTCCTCCATATAAAACGAGATGAGGATAAAGGGGAGTCGCTCTCAGCAGGTGTGGCATCACTGAGGAGCAATCCCATCAACCCCTTTTGCTTCCCTCTAAAAGCAGTGTCCTGTCAGAGCGCCATGATGGAGAGCGAAAACTCTCACAGAAATACCTCTCCTCAGAGGACGCTGCTGTCCAGTGAATATGCAGCACCTTCAATTCAATTAGCCTGAGAGGAGAAAACACATTTTGTCACGGCGCTGCTGCCGCTGAGATCGGAGCGGAGCGGCTGCCCGGCGCAGGAAATGATTCACTGATATCAGGCAGGGAGCCAAGCTGAGTTGGCAGAGGACCACAGGGACCGTTTGGCTTCAGGATGGGTGGGGGTGGGTGTTGAGAGGGGAGAGGAAGGGGGATGGAAGGTGGGGGGTGACCCTGACATGCAGCCGCCTCCGTGCGTCACGTCAAAGCTCCAAGTTGGATGACAATGCGTCACACCTCCACACACAGTAAGAAAGAGTGATGTTTGTCTGTCAACCCTCCATGACGTCTCCATGTAATTTGTCCGTCGGCCATCTTGTTTTTTTAAACCAGTAGAAACCATATTTGGAGGAGAAGGTGGAGCTGAGGAGGAGTGAGGGGTGGAGCTGACCTGCTCTCTACTCTATCCTGATTGGGTGGTACAGTCTGTCAATCACACAGTAGCCACGCCCCCTAATCCATCCCCTGCTTTCTGGTCTATTTCCCTCTAAATGGACCATCATTTAAAAAATGAACATCATGTTGTATTGAAGACTTGAAACTAGAGACTGAGACCATAAACTCATTAGGAAAACGTTTACTGAGCTAATAAATCAAGGAGAAGTAGGGACATTTTCCCATAGACTTCAATACAATCTCTCAGCTCTCCTATGTCATGTCCATCCACCAGCCTCCTCCTGACCTGGACTTTGTCACTCTATAAACTACGCCACCACACTTTTCCCTTCACTCCTGTCGTCATCACTACGACCACTAGATGTCGCCTAGCAACTAAACCTAATGATGAGGTCATAACAACGACAGTTTACTTTTAATTTCTTACCGCCATGCAACACCAATACTTTTATTATGGCATTTTTTATAGATTCTTCACAGTAAAAGCCTTTCACTTTGGAGGGACAGCACAACAAAGAAGAAGAAGAAGAAGAAAATCTGCGTTTTTTTAAATTCCATCATCCAAGATGGAGGCAGCTATCAGGGTCCAGTACTGATCTTACCAAACAAAAAATGAGATCAAGTGCAGCAAAGCTGGAGAGAGATAAAATCATAAACTAACGACTGCAGCAACAAACAGAAAGGAAAACTCTAAATGCATCATTGTCTTAAATCCATCAGTCTGTAAACGGATGATTATATAAACTCCGGTTTCCCCAGTTTTCGACACCGGGGAGCTTGTGATCTGGAGGGTTTTGTTTTTTTTTTTAACAAGGCCCTGCTCCCTCCTCTCCTCTTCCTTTCAGACTGTTTGGCCCTAAATTGGCTTCCTGCGTCCCGGCCCGTCAGAGGGAGTTGGATCAGTCTGCTGCTGAAGGTGCTTTTCTGCTTCTCGGTGGGGTTGACTGATTGTCCCTGACTGCCAGTGGTTGGTTCATTGTGCTTTGTTGTTGCTCAGGCTGCAGACAGTCCAGGCCCACTCCTCACACTGAGCCAACCTGACTCATTAGCTCAGCGAGTCCTCTGGCATCGCCGGCTCTGACGCCACTGACTTCACCTTAAAGTTCTCTGCGGGCCGGCGTGGAGCTCTGTACATGTTAACATCAAGTCCTCCCTGCTGTTTATCACCTGCTGCTGTCTGTATGGTCCTCTACAGTGTTCACACAGTACGACTCAAGCCTTTCTGTGGCGAAGTCCACCAGACCAGCTCCAACACTGTTTAACTAACAGCTTTTTATTTAAATATGATTTAAATATACAGTAACATCTCTATTCTTCTGTATTCCCTTGACAATAACAATCAAATCAATGTGTTGCATTTTGTATTTCTATTTCATTAACATACTCATGTGACTCACCCTCTGGTTTGTGAGCTGCTGTTTTGAAGCCTCCAGTTTGTAATTTGTCCGTTGGCCTTTTTTGGTTTTTAAACCAGTAGAAACCATCTTTGGAGGAGAAGGTGGAGCTGAGGAGGAGTGAGGGGTGGAGCTGACCTGTACTCTATCCTGAGTGTCAGGCAGGTAGCTTCATTCTCTCTACTGACCATCAGGGGGCGACTCCACTGGTTGTTAAAGAAGTCAGATTGTATTGAAGTCTATTGGAAAATGTCCCTACTTCTCCTTGATTTATTAGCTCAGTAAACGTTTTCCTAATGAGTTTATGGTCTCAGTCTCTAGTTTCAAGTCTTCAACACAACATGATGTTCATTTTTTAAATGATGGTCCATTAGAGGAAAATAGACCATAAAGCAGGGGGCGGATTAGGGGGCGTGGCTAGTGTGTGATTGACAGACTGTACCACCCAATCAGGATAGAGGACAGAGCAGGTCAGCTCCACCCCTCACTCCTCAATCAATCACAAACTGGAGGCTTCAAAGCAGAAGCTCACAAANACACACACACACACACTATCCATTCTGCTCTACTTCTGTAGCAGATAGCGCAGGAGGCTGTAAATCGGCTGCAGTCACAGTCTGACTGCCAGCTAATACTGGGGGGGGGGCAAGAATGTAAGGAAGGAAACTGTTCAACAAAATTCAACTCAGCTTCTTCGTAAGCACCAACTTGTTGCTAATGAGAATCACGATACACAAGGTGATGTCTCTGCCTCCACCACCAGCAGCTCATCCACCATCTTTCACCTGTGACTGATTTATATCATTATATTTATATGAGTAGATTGTTAATGTGTGTAAACAGCTGGTGGAGGTGGATTGTTGTTGTTGTGACATCACAAAGTCCCAGAAGTCCTGACAGCTGGTTTCAAGGCTCAGTTTCTGAATACAGTCTGTGAGCATTTCTCTGTGCTGAGACCTTTGATACTTTCACTGTATTAATATAGAACCTAGACCTGCTTTATAATCAGAGACCACATGGAGGTCTACCTTTAGACTGTATGGACCTTTAACATCTACCTTTAGACTGTATGGACCTTTAACATCTACCTTTAGACTGTATGGACCTTTAACATCTACCTTTAGACCGTATGGACCTTTAAACCTGACTTGTGAGACCTTTAAGTATATTTTTTAGGTTTGGTGGGTGCGTCATAATTTACTTTAAAAATTAAATGAATATTTAAATAAATACTTACTTTGGTTTAGGTTGGACATTAATCTTTTTAATGTGATGTGGAGTTTTCCTGTCAGATAAATTTGGATAGAAAAGTCAACAAAGAGACAACAACATATGGAAATACCAGGGAGAACCAGTGGTCGAGCTGCCTGGCCTGGGTTGGTCTTTCCTGGCTCGGCCTGGTCCAGATCACCTGACCTATAGGTCCAGAGTGAAGGCGGTGACTCAGCGGCGTCTCGCAGCAGCTGAGTCAGGACGGACGGATGTGCTGCTGTCCTGCTTTAATCTCAGTGATCCTCTCTCCTCCGCTGGGCTCAGAGCTCAAAGCCCTGACAGTTTAATTATCTGTTAAAGCAGAAATACTTCTCAAAGTGACGCTTTCTTTCCTTCTCGCCACCATTTTGCTGGAGCTGTCGGCATCAGCGCAGCTTGTTTTCACGTTCAGTCCTGCTCACAGTGGAGACAGTGAAATAACTTTGAAGGCTGAATTGGAAACGAATGAGTTAAATATGACTGGAACTTATGAACTTATCATTTGTGTGTAGTCTTTTATTTTTGTAGCTGTTTCCTGCTTCAGTTGGGTTTAATCCATCACAACAACAACTGCAACTAAAACTGTTGAATGAAGTTTGTTCTTCACTCTTCAGAAACAGTCGTGTGTCGTCTCCACCAACACTGAGGAAGGAAGAGGAATTAAAGTAAATGAAACAAAGAGTTTCAGTGTGTGTGTGTGTGTGTGTGTGTGTGCGTGTGTCTGTGTGTGTGTGTCTGTTTGTGTGTGTGTGGTCTATTTATAGGTCGGCCTCGGAGCAGCCTGTTGTTGTTTTTGTAGAAATACAGTGAACAGTTAAACCCAGTTACAGGTAGAGTCAGGACCAAGTTCTCAGTCTGTCACGACTTCACGTTGAATCTTACCGTTAACAAATAAACCAAAATAAATAAAAGAGGAGATACTGGAGAAAAATATTCTTGATGTAGCACTTTGGATGTTTATGTGTGAAGTGTGTTTCAAAACAAAACATAAAATATGTAGTTTTTGTCAGTTTTTTTTTGTGTTATGAACTTTTGTTTAACATGAAAAATGCAGCAGCTTCTTTTCAATCTTAAAAACAACCTGTCAGTGGCAGGCGTATCAGACCTTGGTTGTCATGGTTACAATAATAAGTGCGCTTGGTTGTACCTAGCGTGACGCACCTTCCTTCGTCACCATAGTTACTATAATTATAATAACAGTCATGTCTTGGTCTGGTTCAGGAAAAGATGGTGATTTTGGTCCAAATATATACTCCCACAACATTGGACGAGCTCTGTTGTCATGGTGACAATAACAACAACAAACGGTCATGGACAATAGAAACAACATAGGAACCAAAAACGCTCCTGTGTCATATTCCAGCCACACAAACCTCCTCCTGACCTGGACTTTGTCGCTCTATAAGCTACGTCACAGCACTTTTCCCTTCACGCCTGTCGTCATCACTACGACCACTAGATGTCGCCTAGCAACAGAACCTGATAATGATGTCATCGCGACCTGTGGGCGAAGTCTCTGTCTGGTCGTGTTCACCAAAGGACGCTCTCAGTACGTTTATGTAAAAGTCTAAATGTTGTTGGGAAAAACATTTCTTCACAGGACTGAGGTTTAAAAGACACAGTGATATTGTTGAGCAGCAGCTCTGAAGGCAGCTGCACCCGTGAGTCATGTAAAGTAAAATACCAAAGAGCAGCATGTGTCAGCTTTAATAGAGGTCTGACAGTCAACGTTTCTCTTAAGCGTGTTCAAGGCGACGTAAGGCGACTTACAGAGGAACAAAGAGGCCGACGAGCTGCTGCCTGAACTGTTGGAGCCGCAGACACAAAGACAGAAAACACAAAGTCAACCACAAAACAAGGAGAAGAGTCAGGAGCTGAGCAGCAGTGAGTGAAGAACTGATTCAAACACAAAAAAAGCCATGTTACTCTTCACCAGTGTCGTTTCTCAGGTGCATCTCACCTTTAAACTCTGTGCTGATGTTTGACCCACATCAAATCAGCTGATGTTCTTTGAGACGGAGACTGTTTCTAAACCTGAACCTGGACTCTGGGTCTGTAAAGTGAAGCCAATGCTGAAGAGCCTTAAACCTTCATTCTCTCTAATGACCATCAGGGGGCGACTCCACTGGTTGTTAAAGAAACCAGATTGTATTGAAGTCTATGGGAAAATGTCCCTACTTCTCCTTGATTTATTAGCTCAGTAAACGTTTTCCTAATGAGTTTATGGTCTCAGTCTCTAGTTTCAAGTCTTCAATACAACATGATGTTCATTTTTTAAATGATGGTCCATTTAGAGGAAAATAGACCAGAAAGCAGGGGATGGATTAGGGGGCGTGGCTACTGTGTGATTGACAGACTGTAGCACCCAATCAGGACAGAATACAGAGCAGGTCAGCTCCACCCCTCACTCCTCCTCAACTCCACATTCTCCTCCAGATATGGTTTCCACTGGTTTAAAAAAAAAAACAAGATGGCTGACAGACAAATCACAAACATAAAGCCAATGGAAACCATAACATAATGTCTTCTTCTGTGGTTGTAGAGAGCGTACGGTGTTCTTTCCATTATGGAAAGCGTAGGATCCAGTGTTCTGGACATCTATCTATCTATCTATGAGGATCAATAAAAAAAAAAGAAATGTTTTTATACCTAAAGACAGGAAAACAAGTTACTGTTATATTAACAGTGAACCTCAACCAGATCATTAAACTGTAGAATATAAACATGAACAGTCCCAGTGCAGCAGCAGGACGAGCTTCAGTTCCTCTACACAAGTGGCCAGAACCGTGGGGGTCAAAGGTCAGGGGTCACAGTGGGATGACATCAGGTGTTGGGGATTTTTCGGCGCAGGACCTTGATTTATCTCCACCCGCTTGGTGACATGTCCACTTCTCCTCAAGTGTCTGTGAGCATAAATCAAACGCACCTCAAGCTGTTCACATGCCTCCACGTCTGAGTTTAGCGACGAGTGTGTGTGTGTGTGTGTGTGTGTGTGTGTGTGAATGAGAGGCTGGTGACAGAATATTCCTCCATCTTTTCATTAGTGGGTTGTGCGCCTGTGTGTGTGTGTGTGTGTGTGAAGGTGTAGTGGTGGTTTATTGCTTCAGAGGTGCAGGTCAGAGTCATCAATCACACTCTGTGGATGTGTCTGCTTCTCAATCATCGCAAAATCATTGAAATGTAGAACACACACACACACACACACACACACTGCGATTTCACCTGTTCTTCAGGATCACCACCCTGTGCTTTGGGACCAGAATGCACAGGTGTAACCATAGCAACACCAGAGCCATGGCGACCAGTGTCACCATCAACAACAGGCCCGGTGGAGTCGGTCTCTACTTCCTGTCTGGGCCTCTTTAAGACAAGGTCAGGGAGGAGGAGGCGGAGCTTGTTTGTCTTCTGGAGTCCAGTTCAGTCACCATCAGCTGTCAATCGGCTGCTGGTTCAGGGAAAGATCCTGGTCCTGGTTTTATTACAGAACTTGAAACATTAGTGATGTGGTGCCGGTGGTAAAGTGGATGGTGGTCACCTCACAGCAAGAAGGCTCTGTGTTCAAACCCTGGGCCTGAGTGTGTTTCCCGCCCTCGCCCAATGTCACGATGAGCATGATTCAGAAGCTAAATAAGCAGGTTAACTTAAAATGAACAGAGAAACATCTGTAGATATATGAGGAGCTAATTCTCCTGAAATCAGCTGATCTGCTTTAGAAACAAACAAACTTGACTAATAAATAAACAACATCACTTACTGGTTTTATTGTTTCAGCTGATGTAAACACAACAATTACACATTAGCTGTGAACACATCGTCTGTCAGCTGCTGCTCTGAAGCCTCCAGTTTGTCATTTGTCCGTCGGCCATCTTGTTTTTTAAATCAGTGGAAACCATCTTTGGAGGAGAAGGTGGAGCTGAGGAGGAGTGAGGGGTGGAGCTGACATGCTCTGTCCTCTATCCTGATTGGGTGCTACAGTCTATCAATCACACAGTAGCCACGCCCCCTAATTCATCCCTTGCTTTCTAGTCTATTTTCCTCTAAATGGACCATCATTTAAAAAATGAACATCATGTTGTATTGAAGACTTGAAACTAGAGACTGAGACCATAAACTCATTAGGAAAACGTTTACTGAGCTAATAAATGAAGGAGAAGTAGGGACATTTTCCCATAGACTTCAATACAATCTGACTTCTTTTGACCCAGAGTCTATGTCCACGTTTACATACAGACTATGATCTGAATGTGTGTTTTTCCTGTAAATCTGAGACACACACACACACACACACAGTGTTGTTTAATGGCAGGAGGTCGGCCTCTGGCTGTGTGGTCAGTTGACCTTGGAGACAGTTCGTCTGCTTCTAGGTCTCATGATTTATCAGAGACACATGGAGTCGCTCGACCTCTTGTTAACACCGAGCTCTTCCTCCTCCTCCTCCTCCTCCTCCACCTGTTCCACCTCCCACGCCTGCTCCTCCATGTGCCGCTCAGAATAAACACAAGAAGAAGAAATGAATAGTTTGAACAACGATCAGGACTGAAGAAGAAAAGACCAGGTTTAACCATCAACACCTCCATGATTTAGGCTTTAATCATCTGTTTTCTTCTCAGATCAGGATGATCATGATCCTTGAAACAGTGATAATTGCCTGTTATTTCTACAGCAGGTTTAAAACAAAATTACAAAGTGGTTTGATCCAAAATGAGGGCACAATTATAAATGTAATGCACAAGGTTTTATGAAGTATGCCATGAAAACTAATTTAATTTGAATGTGTTGTGTCGGTCAGATGAACGAGTTGGAGGCCGGAGCTGCTTGTTAAAGGTCCAGTTTCCACAGGTCTCACTTCCTAATCATAAATCATATTAGAAACAACAAAGGTTTGAACAAGAGACTCCTGTAAAAGACAGGACACACTGCAGGACCCAGCTTAGTTTATATTCAATGAACCAGTTCAGACACAGTTAATCTGACTTTGACTGATTGTTGATCCAGTTTCTGAAGGAAAATCGAATCCCTCATGTTGGATTCATGAACATAGACCACACTCCTGTTAATGCAGCTTCAAATGATGTAAAATTCAAATTAAATGTCTTAATTTTCTCATCTCATGCAGTTTATTACAAGGGTTTCTTCAGTTTTTATGATTAAATGAAATGAAATCAAATGATTTGATTGAATATTTTATTATTGGTTAATCTTTTATGTAGAAGAATCATATTTAATATAAATGTAAATTTAATAAAATATAAAAATGTAAAACACTGAATCATGTTTTGAGACGAGGTGATGGATGAAATTGTTTTGACTGGTGAGGCTGAAAGGCAGAGGGCTGATGGGAGATGTAGTGTTGATGCTCAGTGTGCGTGTGTGTGTCTGTGTGTGTGTTGGTTTACACTTGTTCCTGCAGCAGCAGAAACATTATATGTGACTCAGATCTGCTGATGATTAAAAACCAACCTTGTTGCAGTAAATCTCTGCCGCCCGCTCCTCTCAGCAGCTGGCCGACATTTTAAAACACTTTGCTGCTTGTGATTTATTTTGACGAGGGGCGGCCATGTCAAACACCTCCATCTCTCTCTCTCTTGCTCTCTCTCATCATGTGACTCGGCCTTTAGTCTTTCCTGTTTTCTCTTCGCTAAATTAAGGAAATTACAGTAGATTCATTCTAAATTAACCTCATCTGAAGCAAACAAACTTTATTTCAACTAAACTAAAAGGTCAATTTATTATTTTAAAGGTCCATACAGTCTAAAGGTAGATGTTAAAGGTCCATACGGTCTAAAGGTAGATGTTAAAGGTCCATACAGTCTAAAGGTAGATGTTAAAGGTCCATACAGTTTAAAGGCAGACGTTAAAGGTCCATACAGTTTAAAGGCAGACGTTAAAGGTCCATACAGTCGGATCAAGTAGGATTTCTGGAACTTTGTGATGTCACAACAAAGCAGTCTCCACCCTAAGCCATGCCCCTAAGCCCCTCCCACCTGAACCCACTATCCAATCTCACAGGAGTATTTTACCTAAAATCTGCTTTATTTTGATTGGCTCACTCAGAAAACAACCAGCCAATGAGAAGAGAGGCTCAGATCCTCTCCTCTGATTGGCTGACTGACCCATTGTTCCTCGAGCTCAGAGCTCAGCCTGAGAGGAGATGGAAAACTACACTGAGATGGTTTTTGGTTCTTAAAACCACAAATATATCTTCTGATGGAGATCAACACTGCAAAATAAAAGACTGGAGAAGTTAAAATATGGACCTTTAATATAAAATATGGACATTTTAGACTCAAACAAAGGTGAACAGATGATTCTGTTTATATATAGTTTTGGTAGAGCCAAAAATACATTACATGACCGAAAATCTATGGAGAGAGCAGCGTAACAGTCATATCCGATTGTCGAGCATGTGATTGTGAAACCGTTGTTCTGTGAGGTCATTTAGCCTCATTACACAATTGAAACTGTAAAAGTGGAACTGACAGGTTGTAGACACATCATTTAATTATAATGTTTTCCTCAAGAAAAAAAGATAAAATAATGCTGATTCTTTTTGTTAAAATCCAGCTCACATTAACATTTAGTTTTTTCTTGTCTTGCATCACTTTCTCTGTTCAACATCTCGTCTCTTTGACCTTTGACTACTTGACGTTAGTTAGTTAGAACAGTAACGATAAAGTCAGGAGGATAATCAGATGATTCCTCTGCGTCTCAGATGGATTATTTTGAGGTATCGGAGAGGAGCAGGTGGATCAGTCGATCTGTACTTTGGCATTTTGAAGGTCCTGTTTTCTGGGCTCCCTGTCCCTCGGTGGAGGGGGGGGGGGTCTCTGCTGGCTCCTGTTCAGACTTGGAGATGACCAGCAGGCTCCGGCCAAGCGCTGGTCTGATTTTGGGGTTTTGGCCGGGGCTGATCCATTCTCTGTTGGCGGCCGCCCAGCCTTCATTTGTCGTCCTGAGGAGGACTTCCAGGTGGTGTATCTCGTGAACAGCTGTTTGCGTTTCAGTACAAAAACTTCTGGTAGAAAACATTCCAGCTCAGGGTCGTGACGGGGCTGGAATGTATCCCAGCATGCACTGGGTGTGAGGTAGGGAAACACCCGGGACAGGTTTCTCTCTTTCTAGTTGGATGTGTGTTGTCTGTTCTCCAGGATGAAAGTGTGTTGGCTTCTCAGAAGCTGCAGAAACTTTTAAATGAACAGGTTTGATTCTTTTCTGAATCAAAATCAGTCACAGACCTGTGTTGTTAGAAAGGTCGTGCACAGGTAGACCTCAGGTGGGTCTGAAGCCCCTCCCCCTTTTAGCTTCTGACAAGATGACAGAGCTTTTTACAAGACATTGTTTTTCTTTTTCTTTGTACAGTTTTATATTTTAGTTTTAGAAAATTGGCTCAGAAAAAGCTGTATGGTCAGACCCTGCTTCCTGAGTCTGAACAGGACCACGATGCAGGACCATGAACCTGGACCTGAGGCTAAACAGGACCACGATCCAGGACCATGAACCTGGATCTGAGGCTAAACAGGACCACGATTTAGGACCATGATCCAGGACCACGATCCACTCATCATATCCAGACTATTCATCAGATTTTCAGGAAAAAAAAATATTTTATTGATACAACTTCAAACATAAATGAAGATAAATTAAAAACACAGAGAGAGACAGAGACAGAGACAGAGAGAGAGAGAGACAGAGAGAGAGAGAGACAGAGAGAGAGAGAGACAGAGAGAGAGAGAGAGAGAGGTCTTAATAGAAACTGATTTAATCAGCCACGAGGGACGACAGTGAGAAGAACAAGAGAACAGCATGACACACACACACACACACGTACACACACACACACACACACACACATGCGCGTGCAAAGAATAACAGAATTGAAGAGACAAGGTGGGGAGGAGAGACTCAAACAGGATAAATCTAACTGGGTCGCAGTGTGTGTGTGTGTGTGTGTGTGTGTGTGTGTGTGTGTGTGTGTGTGTGTGTGTGTGTGTGTGTGAGAACAGGCAGAATCAATAGAAAGCCTATTAAGCTGATCAGCATCATGCCAGGTTTGAGAGAACACACACACTCATCTTCACTCTGTTTGTTTTCCCTCTTGTTTCTTGTTCTGTCTTTTTGTGCATGTTTCCTGGCGCTCTGACTCCCCTGTGTCTCTGACCTTTGACCCCCGGGGGCCGGCGGCTGTCTCACCTCATCATGTCTCTAATGTGCAGATATTTGGGAAACTGTGATAAAACACAGTCAGTGTTTCTGTTTCTTACACAGCTGTGAGTTTGTGGGTCATTGTTCCACGATTACATGTGAACATGCTGCCGCTCTGTGTCACCTGAGGTTGACAACTATATCCACTGAGGAAAGCCAAGACAAGTGGCTGAAAGCTTCTAAAACAAACATGGATCAGTCTGAGCCTTTGACTGGAGCATTGCTGCTTTACTTCTGTGTGTTTATCCATCCATTCTCATCCTCCATCTTTGATAGAGACGTCTAGAGTCACGTCTCTACATGGGACACTCCTATTGGCTCCAGTGGGTGATGTCACAGCCAATCAGAGTGTCTCCTTCAGAGGCCTAGCTGTCAGCTGCTTGTAGCCAAAGTCAATGGGATCAATCCTGTATTTTTCTGATCTCAGAGTGAGGAGAAGTTGGTCAGAGTTTATTGTAGTGACAGAATAAAGACAGAGAGACATGGACAATAAGATATTTAGAGCATTAGAGGC
>JANJOY010002076.1:75-10961 GCA_038496675.1 Rachycentron canadum
GTATGGACCTTTAACATCTACCTTTAGACTGTATGGACCTTTAACATCTCAAAGCTTCTTTATTGAACCCTGTAAAAATGGTTCTATATGGAACCATTAATGAGAAAATGATCTGTACTAATATATGATAAAGGATCCTAAAAGGTTCCATCGAGAACCTGTTGTTTCAAGAGTGTGCTGCTCCCAAGATGGAGAGTGTGTGAAGGTTTAAGCACAAGATGTAGTCCTCATTGGTCGGCCATATAGACACACACACGTAGCCTTGTGTGTGTGTGTGTGTGTGTGTATTAGTAGAAGTAGGTCAGTAGTGAAAGGGTTCTCCGTTATCCTCACACGGCCCCTGTTCGGCCCGTCACACCACTCGTGTCGACTCTAATTTTCTCTCTCATCCCTCCTCCACTTTTTTTCCCCTCCCTCCCTTTATCAACCCCCCTCCCCCTTTTCTCTACCCCCTCCTCCTTCATCCCTTTCTCTCTGCTCTGATTAGGGAAGGGAGGCAGGTCCCACCCCTGGTTCAGACGGGTCTTGAGCAGGTTAACTCTTCGGTCGCCGCCTATCTTTTCCCCTCCCTTCTTTTCTTTTCATTTTCTCTCTTAAAAAACTGTCAACTGTTATCTCCTGCGAGGCCGGCGGTCTGCTCATGTTTTCACAGAGGCCCCTGCCAGACCATTCGTGGCGTGTAACTGGTGTTTTTGAGGGAGACCCGACGCCACAAAATGGGGCAGAGCTCTGTGTTGTGAAGAATCAAACCTCCCTCCCTCCTCAAATGTTTCATTCAGAAACAGAATGAAAGAGTCATCGTTAAGAGGAAAAACTCTGAGTGCCACCAGTTTTCCAGCCAGTGAACTTCCAGGAAGGCTGGCTAATGCCCAGATCTGTGAACAAATGGTGTATTACCTAACCCTGACCAGCTTTACATGATTTACAGTAGCGCTAGGAGAGGACCGGTGTCTGAGCTCACGCTGCCATCTGCTGGACGACGAGAGAGGAGGAAGACAAACCCCTCTCCTGAGCACACAGACGTGTCAAAACGCCCCAACATGGCTCCTGAAAACGTTTCTCTGGCAACCTCACAGGCAAATTTCACCCTAGACCAGGTTTCAGTCGAACCACAGACCCCCGAGGCACGAGAGACAGAGCTGAACGTGTCAGACCGACAGGTGAAAAGGTGTGAAGGAGTGAAATGTGCAGAGGCTGCAGCTCAAATCTGGTGCAGAACAGTGTGTTCCCTGGACTGGTTAGACTGGTTTCTATGGCGCTGCTAGTTTCTATGGTGTTTCACCAGGCGCACTTGGCGACAACGCCAAATATCTTGAATAACTGAGATGGGTCATCAAGGATGAAAAACACCGGCTGAGAGTCGGAACGAGGAGGAAGCTGCTGTTTACAGGGAAATAAACAGCAAAAGAAAAAAGGTTGAAAACAGGTGAATCTTCCTGTAACGTTTAACTGGTTTACATTTGGCACATTCATCAGACAAGATGCACAGTTACTAAAGTTCAGTTCAACAAAATCCTTCAGCAGCTGAGAATCAAAAACTAACTCTTTGCTTTTTTTTTTTTATCTTTTAACTCTGAAATCAACTGAAGTTACAGAGAGAAATAGAAAGAAAGAATTAAATACATGAAATGAACAATATCCAAAAAGACACATGGTGTAAACAGGAGGGAGGGACAGGATGAGTTTCTTTATCTCAAATATTATTGAAACTGTATTTTAATGTTGCAGCAAAGACAATTATAAGGTTTGTCTTTTTTCTGTGGTTTCTAAGAAGATTTATGGACATTTATTCAAATTAACTTTTAGCAGCAGCGTCTCCACAGACATACAGATAAATGTCTCTGGATCAATGTGACACTGAAGAAAACTTGATCATTCTTAGGGAAGTTCTGCAGTTATAAGAATCATCTTTATTCTGTGCTTTCTGAGCAGATTTACAGACATTTATTCATAATAGTGATCAGATATAATGTTAACCTGTGGGAGTGGGAGTTACACTGTGTCCAAAAATGTGTGTATTATGTGTGTGTGTCTGTTCAGATGTTACTGAGTTACGACTCTGAGAAGACGATGATTTTAAAGCAGCTTAATTACAGATGGGAGACAAACGAAGGGAAACCCCAATGTGAAGAGTTGTGGGCCACCACAAACCTCCAGAACCGCTTCAATGGCAAAGACTCTACAAGACATTTAAACTCTACTGGAACTTTATGATGTCACAGCCCCGCCCACCTGGGCCCACCACCCAACCTTCAGGATTTGGATCACTCAGAAACCAATCAGAAGAGAGTTCCTCTTCAGATGAATATTTTAAATATATTTAATTTCAGATATAAGTGAAGACTATGTTCGTCTCATCATGCATCAGTAAATGATCTCTCACTCTCCTCCAGCAGCACAAACTAAAGGACTGTGCAGGTCAGACTTACACATGACTTGTTGACTGTCCGTCCCCCTGCCCGTGACCTGCTGACTTCACTGTGTAATGACATCTGCCTGCACCGCCGCCTGTCTACGTGATCCGTCAAGTCGTGCTGCAGGTCTGATGTTAACGCTGATACACCAGAAACTTCGCCTGCACATTTTATTATGTCAAATTTAACTATTTATGAGCTTTTTCCAAACCACTTGGCTGCATTTTGGAACAACATCACTTCTTTCACTTGGCTGCCGTCCTTTAAAAACAACTATTTATTCTTAATTTTATGCTGTCAGTCTTTTTTTTTTTTTTTTTAAACAGTATCTCTGAGATACATGGGAGATGTCATTATTCACGCTTACAGGCAGGCTGGCAACCTGCTAACATTCATCACACCTCTCATTATATCTATTCAATTGGAAAAAAAAGGGGGAAAACAGCCAAAACGGCACCAAATTTCTTTCCCTGGTCCCTCCACAATATGACCCTCCAGCCTTCTATTAACTGTCAGAGTGCTCCAGCTCTCCTCCTCCTCCTCCGTTTTCAGATAATCCCTCCAACATGAGAATAAATAATTCACCGCTGTCGGCTCGTGCACACGTCACCACAGCTTTTGTGTTTTATCCTCCCTGGATTTTTAAAGTTTACATGCTCGATTTATGTGTAGATCGAAGGCCGTGACTTTTTCAGATCCACGTTTTTAAATCTTCTCTTTTTAAACTCGCTTCTTCAGTGGCAAACGGTTCGTATCCCGCCGCAGCAGAATATAGTTCCTCCCCGGCTGCTTTGTCAGGAGATAAAATGTCAGTCCGTGGTGCTCACCCTCCTCTGTTCTGTGATAATCCCTTTAACATGAGAACATTTGCCGTGTCAATCTGGCCTGCCTGACCAAAACCCCGCCCCCACCCGCACTCTAAATGAACTAATGGCCGCCTGTCTCAAATGCCTCAGCACTGACAGATTGGTTGGCTCAACCATCGTGTCCTCACAAGACCCCTGACAGGCTGCATTCACAATGACAGCCTTCCAGTTCGAATCCCTGCATGTTTAAAGGTCCGCGCAGTCTAAGACCTCCATGTGGCCTTTGAGCGATTCTCCTCAGGCAGGAAGTGGCGGTCCATCATGACCAAGATATAACACCATAAAAACAGCTTTTGCCTGACTGCAGTTGGCCTCATTAACAAGACCAGAGACCCATGGATGGTGAGTCCAGGTGGGCGGGGCTTGAGGGTGTGGCTGAGGGCATTGACTGCTTTGTTGTGACATCACAAAGTTCCATTAGTCCTGACGGCTGGTTTTAAGGCTCAGTCTCTGAATCCAGGCTGTGAGCATTTCTCTGTGACTGAGACCTTTGATACTTTCACTGTGTTAATATAGAACCTAGACCTGATTTATAATCAAAGAGTTTGTGTTGCTATTAAAACTAAGGGCCTAAAAAGTTAGGTGCTTGGTAACAGGAGCCGTACTTTTGTGATGGAGGGAACATTTGGTGACGCTAAGCAAAAATCGTCAGTAGATCAGACCGTATCATTTCAATTCAGCCTGGACGACAACGGCCATGACCAGACTGTTGTAGACACTCTCTTTAGGATGCAGCTTCATCACTTGACTTCCTGCTTTGTTCAAACTAACATCCATCCATTTTTTCCACTTACATGGTGGCGGGATGCAGTGGCAGCATATAACACAGTATTTGAGACATTCCTCCCTCTGGCAACAATTTCCAGCTCCTCCTGGGGAATCCCTAGACGCTCCCAAGCCAGATGGGATATGTCGTCCCTCCAGCAAGTTCTGGGTCGACACCCAGGTCTCCTCCCGGTTGGAAATAGGAAGGAGCCTAGGAGGTATCATCCTTATCAGATGCTCCAACCACCTTTTACTCCGAACTTTTCACCCTCTCTCAAAGCCTAAGTCCAGCCGCCCTATGGAGGAAACACATTTCAGCCGCTTTTGTCTCATTCTTTTGGTCACTACCCAAGAGCTTTGACTTCCAGCATCAACTCCCCCTTCGTTGACGCCGCACAGCTCAGTCCATCAATCTTCTGCTCCATCTTACCCTCACTCCGGTCGTCAAACAAAAAAACACAATAACCTTCTACAGTCTCAAAATATCAGTAGAAGATGCTCATTATAATTTCCCAGAGTGCAATGCGATGATGTCAGTGTCTTGTTTTATCCAATGAAAACCCAGTGACTTCACTTTACTATCACAGAACAGAGAGTGGATGAACTGAAATCACCAAAATTGAGGCATTTTTTACTTGAAAAATTACTCAAACAATTAATTGAATCGATTATCAAATCAATCGCCTGTTCATTTCTCATCAATCAACGAGTTGATTCATCAACTGACTGGTTCAGCTAATTAGCCACTAAATCATCTTTTAATGAGCAATAAAACATAAAATGGTTTTATCTTCATTAAATCGCTGTGTTTTTCTCAGCAGACCGACCGTTAAAGCTGCCTGATCCTGACTTTAACTGTGTTTGACTTCAGATGAGATAATAAAACATCCTGTCAGCTGTAATTAATGGCTAATCAATGCATTTTCTAATGCTTTGTATAGTATTTATATCTGACTCATATGAAGCACTTTGTTACTTTCCTGAAAGGTGCTGTATAAATGAATTATGATAAAAGTCATTGATTAACCATGAATTACAGCTTATACAGTATCTTACCCTACGACCGTTATGAATAAAAAGTGTCTTTTTAGATTGTGATGCTGTTATTTTAAATTTGTGTAAATTCGAGTCACAATTACACTTTAAAGACAAAATCTTCGATGTTTCCATGGAGCAGATTTTCAGGTGAGGAAACAACACTTTTTGTCCGATCTCTGGTGAAAACCTTCGAGCTCCCTGTGATGAGAGAAAATCTCTGTGTTGAATCACAGAATCTGAAAAACACAGATTGTCACCTTAAAACGAGAAAATGAAAATTTCAAACTTGCTCTAATTAGCCTGTATCTCCCAAATTTGATTCAACTTTGTTATTTCACTTTCTTTCCATTTCATCCTGTCGTCATGGTGACAAGGATAATTGAAGAGATAATTAAAGTTTTATTGGCTCATTTAACTACTTCTGTATTTGTCATGGCTGTATTTATAAATGGGATGTGCTTAATTGTGGCTCCATGTTAACAGCTTAATCTGCTGATTTTTCTTTTACAGACAGATTAACAATGTTAAGCCCCTCCTACCGCACACTGTCATCTGTGTGTGGTTTGAGCTGTCAAAACACACACTCATGATGATGACAATGCCCAAAAAAGTGTGTATTCTGTGGGTAAAACTAGATTTTAAAGGTCCATACGGTCTAAAGGTAGATGTTAAAGGTCCATACAGTCTAAAGGTAGATGTTAAAGGTCCATATGGTCTAAAGGTAGATGTTAAAGGTCCATACAGTCTAAAGGTAGATGTTAAAGGTCCATACGGTCTAAAGGTGGATGTTAAAGGTCCACACAGTCTAAAGGTAGATGTTAAAGGTCCATACGGTCTAAAGGTAGATGTTAAAGGTCCATACAGTCTAAAGGTAGATGTTAAAGGTCCATTCAGTCTAAAGGTAGATGTTAAAGGTCCATACAGTCTAAAGGTAGACCTCCATGTGGTCTTTGATTATAAAGCAGGTCTAGGTTCTATATTAACACAGTGAAAGTATCAAAGGTCTCAGTCACAGTGAAATGCTCACAGCCTGGATTCAGAAACTGAGCCTTAAAACCAGCCGTCAGGATTTCTGGAACTTTGTGATGCCACTGTAACTGTAGCAGCAGTAACTGCTTTGTTGTGACCTGTTGTGACCACGTGGACTCAATATCCAACCTTGCAGGATACTGGTATATCTGATTTACCTGTTTACCTGAAATCTTTTTATGGGATCAATCAGAGCCTCTCCTCTAATAAAATATTGACCTTTAATATAGAATATGGACCTTTAATATAAACTATGAGACCTTAAATGTAAACCATGGACCTTTAAATATTCAATATGGACCTTTAAACACGATTGTATTTGATATTTCTTCATGAAGATCTGACTGGATGATTCAAAACACTTCTCCCCCTCAGTTTCTCTCCAGTTCTGAAAAACTATTTTACAACTCTTCCACCAGAGCTCGTCATTCGTTCACACGGTGGCTGAGCGAAGCAGCCGGTCGGTGATAACGGTGTCAGTCTGTTGGTCTGACTGGTCGCTCCCAGTCGGTCACTGAGATGAAAGAATTTCTATTTAAAGCTGTGGTGTGGAAGCAGCATATGCGGGGTCACCTGAGGACACCCAGCCTGCCGCCTGTTCGTGTTCGGAGACGTTTTTTTCTCAGCAGAGAATCAGAGTGTGTTTGTGCGCTCATGCGTGTGTCCCCGCCTGCATTCATGCTTATGTGTTGTTGTAGGTGGAGTGTGTGTGTGTGTTTGTGTGTGCGTTCACCAATGCACTAAAGTGAAAGGCTGAGGTGGTGAGTGGATGGTTTTCTAGGCCCTATGAACAAACAGTGATGGTATATAAAAGTCTCTTCTTCTCAGGTGACTCACTGGTGGAGGAGTTAATTTATTCATTTTCATTGTGTTTTTATTTATTTTACTTTTTTAGAGAGAGCACACGTGCCGGCTGGGAGTGTGTTTGTTCGCTCAAACGTGAGAGCGCTGGAGTACATGAGCCGGTGTGTACATTCAGCCGACTGCCTGGTATCCTGGGAAGACCCGTCACACAAGCCGGGTTTCCACCACATCACACACACACACACACACACACACTTACTGTGTTTTCTAGCAGATAGATCAATGTGGGTCAGACTTTCTCTCCCGGTCACGTCTGAGGAGTCCTCACTTTGACCTTTAGTTTCTCTCTGTGGCTCTGTTCACACTTCAGCTTCAACTTTACCAAATTCTTACTTTTAAAACCTTATCTCGAACCAAACAGTTTGGATGTGAACAACAAAAAAAAAAAGCCAGAAGCTGGAAGTTTTCAGTTTCAAGAAAAATCAAATCCTGCAGGGTTGAACCAAGCAACAACCTGTAGTTCCTCTAACGACCACTAGAGTCTGTCTCCAACAATGGGGCAGTCCCAAATGTCACCTTACTCCTTCGGCCATCTTGTTTTTTTTAAACCAGCAAAAACCAGGAGTGAGGGGTGGAGCTGACCTGCTCTGTACTCTTTCCTGATTGGATGATACAGTCTGTCAATCACACTGTAGCAACGACCCCTAATGCATACTCTTAACATTTTAGCAGGGCATTAGCAGGGAGTTAAGGGGCAGAGTCAAGCTCTGCCAAGGTGGCAATGGCAGAGCAACTCACTCTCAGCTTGAGAAACTGCTGTATTCAGAGTTTTTGCCAGTTTGAATCAAGGGGGTTTTGTTTTGTACATGAGGAGACCTCTGTGGATCAGGCTTTAGTTCATAGGCTGGAAAACCAGAAACACAAACTGAACGGCAGCAGCGACGAAGTGACCGGTGTCTTCCTCTCTGCCATCTAAATTCACAAAGTGTAGACGCTGTCATCTCTGTTCATCCTCCACTGGATCACTGTGTCTGTCTAATTTCTGCAGCACTGTGAGCAGGATGATGGTGGTGATGATGATGATGATGATGATAACCTGTCACACATTCTGTTATCGGTACGACCTCAATACAGGTCAACACGTGATATATTGGGAACTCAGAAGCTTCAGAAACTGTTCAGTCACATCTCTCATCCATTAGTATTCTTTTTGTTTCTCGTCTCGCTTCGTCATCTCTCCCTCTGCTCCGTTTTGTTCTCCCTCCATCCTTTGTCTTCCCTCTTTCTCTCTGTCTCTTATCCATCACTCGTCCTTTTACACCCTCTGCACTTCTCTCCCTTCTCATAGCCTGATCCTCTTCCTCTCTCTCAGTCTGCCCTCATTCTCCCAGCCTTTCATTTGATTTCATTTCAGTTCACTTGCTGTTTTTCTGGCAGATTTCCCCACATCGCTGAAGCAAGAGCTGACAAATGATCTACTATTTTCTATACTTACAATTTTCCCTGAAAGCTACTGCATGTTTGTGCTTAAAAATCCAACACATCAATGAAATAATTGAGGGTAAAGTGGAGGTGATTGCTCGCTTCGATCCCACCGATGCCTGGTTGCCTCCTCCTTAAAAAGTACAAACAGTTTGGAAGTGATTTTTTTTTCACTCCTCCCACAGCTCAGGTTGAAACCGTCAGCTCTCTTTGCTCAGGTGGAACGCCGTCTCCTTCCTCTTTTGCGCCACAAAATGATCCGGCACAACAGTCATTAAAGTACACGGCTGTATACAATCAGCTGTGTGTGAGCTGAAGCGAAAGATTCGACTCAGGAATGTGGTAAAACGTTCAGCAGCTCAGGTCAGAGTTTTGAGTCACTTTTCAGCAAATATAATGCAGCATTTTGTTCGCAATCGTAATGAGATGGGTCATGTGACTGACCGTGGAAGCCTAATGTTTACTGATGGCTAACTATAGTTTTCCTTATTCCCTTTTCTCTGTTATTGAGTATAGAAAGACGGGACTCCCCTGGATAATATACAACTTTACAGGTCTATAGAACAGCTAATGTTAGCATTAGCAGCAGTTTACTTAGCAGTCTAGAAGAAATGATGCAAGTTCTTCATTCCTCGCTGACCAAAAGCTGTCACCAGAAGTAGAAACCAACTTTTGTTTTCCTTCCATTTCTATTACTCATTCTCTTCTGCAGGAGTTCATTCTAGCCAGCTAGCCCATTTCAAACACTGTCCGATACCGAGTCAGTCTCGCGTCCAGGCTGCCCTGAAGACGTAGCAGCTAAGAGGACGTCTTATAACCGTGTATTGTAAACGCAGCAATGACTGAAGATCTTGGCAAGACTGGTAAGTAAACAGCTGCTAATGCTAACATTAGCTACGTAGTGATAGTAAAACTTGCTTACAAAAAGCTCCTTTTGTAAGTTTGTATCTTTTACCCCCACCCAGCCTCAACAGCACATGTATCTGAATTTTAAGCTCTGTCATTGGGTGCTTCTTGCAGAAATGGACCTCAGTGTTTTTATTAAAGCTTGTACAGAAACAGTGTTTTTTTTTTTTTACTGATGATTAAACCATGAGAGTTTCGTGCTAATTCAAATTGAAGAAGGGATCCAACTGTGAGTCACTAACACTGGCCGAAAAGAAAAAACTGAATGAGATTTTTTTACTCCTGGGAAACAGGGGTGTCCTGAGTGCATGTAACCATGGAAACAACAACTAGTCAAACTAACCTAACGATGGGACGCTAACTCACTCACACATACAGAGATTTCAACACATTACAGATGCGAGCAGTGGAGTTAGGAGGTGAAATATCTGCTCTATGAGTTGATGACCACAAAGGTCCCAAACGGATGAATCTTAATAACTCATCTATTCTTCAGCTTGTAACAGTGTCTCTGTCATGTTGCTTTGCTCTATACAACATTGGGGAAATCAGGCCTGATCAATCCTCCACCAGCTCCTGTTCCAGGTTCATAAACACAGACACCGAATACAACCCACTGTCTTTTCTACCCCGTTGCCCCTCCTATGTAGAGGCTTTTTAATGGTGCCTTTCCCCTATTACACTTCTTTGTTCTTCATCACGTCATAAACTCATCCCATTCATACTAGAAAAGGAACCAGGCTTGATCTGGGTCCAATAGTCAATCCCTGTGCTGGTCTAAAGCTGGACGTCAGTAAAATGTTGCTCTGGATAAAAGCGTCTGACAGATGAGTAAAATGTAAATGTAAAGGTAAAACACTGAGTGGCCACAGGATCAATGGGGCATTACAAAAACATGAGAGAGACTGAGGGAGAGAGAGAGAGAGGATGTTGTGTTGTGGTGAGTCTAGATCTGTGAGGCCGGCAGCGCCTGGACAACTGAAGACTGATGTAGAATGGCAGGGTTGGTCATTTGAGAGCTGTTGTGGATGAACAATATCTGCATTTGTGGAAATAACCTTGAAGGGTGAATGTTGGTGGACATGAAGCATTCACACACACACACACACACACACACACACACACACACACACACACACTGACACTGAATACTACAGGAGAAAAGAGGAACCCATCGCCTGAAAGCTGACAGTCGGGCCACATTATCCTGCTGCAGACCTCAGTTGTCTTTTACTACCTCTACTGTACTTATGAGGTGTTTTCTGTAGCTGTATCATCCGGGGAAAAACCTGACTGTGACATCTGTGTTTCGAGATGAATGTGTTAATGATTTAAACATGTTAAAAAAGCTACGCACAACCACATGACACCTTTTCAAGTGAGACAAAAACCTGTTAATTTTACAGCACTTTGCTTTCTGGAGAAGTCGAAGAGAAACCTGCCTTTTCTTGTCAAAGTGAGTTTCCAGCTGAACAATGTCAAGTCCACACAAGTACAACCTTTATTTAAAGGTCCATACACTCTAAAGGCAGATGTTAAAGGTCCATACACTCTAAAGGCAGATGTTAAAGGTCCATACACT
>JANJOY010002084.1:0-13643 GCA_038496675.1 Rachycentron canadum
TCTCTCTCTCTCTCTCTCTCTCTCTCTCTCTCTCTCTCTCTCTCTGCGAGTCAGGCTCGCAAAGGAAAGAGCTCACTTGTTCCCATAACCCTAAACCACCACCACCTGGCCGATGTGGGGCCACCAACACAACATGTAGTGTCTGCTTGAAGACTTGCCACCTGCCTGAATGCTGATTATTCAGTGGCCCACTGCCAGGCTCCATGCCTTCAACTTACGGACGTGATGGAGCCCTGCCTGAATTGCAGGAGGCCGCCTGCAGACAGGACAATCATCCTGCTGTCATCCATCACTGCGACTGCCATAGGTACACTCCATTCATCATAATATATTCACAGGGTAGTCCTGGAGTCTCTCTTTCTTATCACAAACAGTGTAATTCACACATCCCTAAACCAACCAAGACATTTATCATGAAGCTTTGTGCTAGTTTATACATAGTCCTTCATTTAATAACAATTTACTGATGTAAATACATTTGCCACTTAAATTCTAAGTTGGTTCATTCGTTGGTATCTTGCTCTCCCATTTGAGTCTTTTTCATTAACAAAAGCAAACATATTATGCTAATTTGTTTCCGTTTATTACTGGACAATGTTATCCTTGTTAATAACTGTGCTTTGTATATTAATCTAATATGTGCACGTATATAATATACAATGCAACATGTATAATACACATATACATAACTCAGGATGGTAGAAGTTGACTCAAGGAAAGTTAGCCTAGCACACTTCAGCTGCAGCTAACCACAAGTCAAAGATCCAGTATTATCCTCCATCTAAATTAAGATGCTTGACAAGCAATGGGACACGGTCACACCCATGAAAATGACGACAGGTACGACGGCTGACAGAGACAATATCCTGCTGAGGGCAGTAAATTACACAATGAATGCAACAGGCATCGGCTCATTTAGAGACAGAAATGTAATCTGAGATAAAATGCAAGGAGATATCACTTCCACTTCAGTATCATACAAATTGATGTCTATTCTTAACTTCCTTGCCCTGATAGAACAACACTGTCTCTCGTTACGTATTATATAAAATCATAGAGTTGTCACTGCGAAATGAAAATCACATGAACATAAATCTGAGGGTCAGAAAGCCGGTATTTCCAATTCATATTAGCTGCAAACACTATTCATTACGGAATGTGTTCATCCTCTGGTGCACCATGCATAACTGTACAAAATTTCACAGCAATCCATCTGTATCCCCCGAGAAACTGACCATGTCAGCCGGCAAAAATAAGAGTCAGTTGCAAAAATCTGAGCCAGAGTGGAGTAGACAACATGAATGTCGACGATATTTCATGGCAATCCCCTTTGGAGATGCTGAGATTTGAGGCTGATGAACTGTCCGCCTGACTTTGTCATACCTCCAGCTACTAGAGGTAGTCGGCCTCGGAAAATTTACTGCCTCAGGTTGTTTTATTGAACACGACCATAAGGGACAGCGAGCGATGTCTGATCCGGCGTTGTTCTCCACTTTATGTGAAACGCACACATGCATTGGTTATTGGCTGAAAATGGCTAATTTGGAAGAGCAGCCAATCCACAGTGGGGATCGCCAGCAGGCCGGTGAAACAAGCGTTAGGCGATGGACACTGCGTAATTGATATAACAAACCAAAACACTGTGAGGAGCAGGGTGAGGAAGGAGCAAGGAAACTGGCAGCTTTGGCAGGGCTCCTCTGCCAAGTAAAGTCACTGTGTGAGACAGGTCCATGAAACTGAGACGAGGCCAGCAGACAGCCGCCCACACACAAGCAGACACACACCGCACACACACACACACACACACACATACACATATTCAGGCATGTAGAAAATCATACAGGCATCTAAAAGTGACATGATACAGTGGTTATGCGGTGTTAATGTGATAAACCAAATCACCGCTTGATCATACTTATTCAGCCTGAAAATGCGCAACGGGTCAAACGAGATGACAATTGATTTTGAATCTGTGGTTTTGGAAGCTTCTCGAAAAGCAGCTTCCTCGATCGAAATGGAAAAATAATGGTGGGAGACTTGGTAGCATAGGACTCATAATTCTTGGAAGAGTAAAGAAAGCAGCTTCTTGCCAGTGGAGGGCACAGGGGGAAGCATGAGAGATGATGAAGTTGGATGGATATGACGCTGTGAGACCGTGGGATGATTTATATATGAGCACTCACATCCAGAGCGGCTTACATTGAAGGCGCATAATCAGAGGTCAAACTGGGTGTAATCTTCTCTTTGGCATTAATATTCTAACGGTGGCATTTTGTAAAAGTGTAGTTTTATGACTGGAGTTTGGTTGGCCAGAAAACATGACAGCACAGTAGAACAAGCTCGCAGCAAAGACAAAATCAGCTGTGGGAGCTCAGCTTGTGTTCGCAGAGTGCTGTGTTTAACTCAGGGAAGCTGCTTGTGATGTGCATTAATATGGTGGAAGCTGGGAGCACAGCTTATCCATGAATACCGCAACCATTTGGCCTGAACAAGCTGTATGTTATTTGAAAGATACCACTGGAATAAACTGGATAGGCTTCCATTTGAATCATCTCCTGATCTTTCATCTAGCTGGGCTGGCGTAAAATCTGGTTCACATTGAAGGTTCTCAGGAGTATTCAACTTTTGGTGAGTTTTCCCTAAACCACCAGGAAGTTATGTGAAAATCTATTCAATGGATTGCCTGAAAAATGCAGTTCCATGCATTCCATGATGCCTTGACTTGTCCATCTGGCAGTATCAACAGGTCAGAAGTTCACATTTGGTTTAAAATCAGATACATGTAAAATTAATGACGTTTCAATCTGGCAAAGGCCACATCCATATAAAAATGTAGGGACAATCTTGCTGTGGATCTGTATCAGAAATCATCTTCATCCGTGCTAACACACCAAAAAAAAACTCAAATTACAGTGACAGAGTTTGTGTAGTCTATGAAGGAAACACAACAAAGGCAGTTTTAGTGTTAAAATGCAAAACAGCTGCTGGCAAAGACAAAAAGGTTAATAATTTATCCTTGTTGGTTTCACCACAGTGACTAATAAGATCCAATCAAGGACTAACTATGGGTGTCTGCGTCTGAGTTTCTCAGTGTCAGTACATCCAGACTAAAACACAACCCTGCAGTGTTCAAACTAAACCAGGGCCAACATCCATCTTGCTAGTGATTCCAAACAGAAACACGTTACTGCAGACGTACAGTCGTCCCAGTTCAAGCTTGTGTTTTGTGCTAATTAGCAAATGTTAGCAGGATGTCATGTTTCTCTTAGAGTAAGAACATGCTAGCCTGTGAACATCAACATGTTGGCACAGACCTGAGAACATTTTAGCATACTGATGTTTGCATTTAGCTCAACTGCACTTCATGGGTATAGACTTCTACATCGACTGTTGTCCATCTAGTGTATATATGTCAAAAGTACTGGGACACCTACGCCAACACAACCCATTTTAAATCCATAGGCTTAATATGGAGTTGGTCCCCCCCTTTGCAGCTGGAACAGCTTCCACTCTCCTCGGAAAGGTTTCTACAAGAGTTCCGAGTGTGTCTGTGAGAATTTCTGCCTATTCATCCAGAAGGGCATTTGCGAGGTCAGACACTGATGTTGGACGAGAGGTGCCTGGCCCGCAATCTCCGTTCCAGTTCATCCCAAAGGTGTTCGACGTGGTTGTGGTCAGGACTCTGTGTGGGTCAGTCAAGTTCTTCCACACCAAACTCACTCAACCAGGCCTTTATGGACCTGGCTTTGTGCACTGGGGCGCAGTCAGAACAGAAAAGGGCCCTCACCCAAACTGTTTCCCACAAAGTTGGAAGCATAGAATTGTCCAATATGTCCTGGTAAGCTGAAGCATTAATATTTCCCTTCACTGGAGCAACCCCAGAAAAACAACCTCACACCACTAACCCTCCTCCACCAAAGGAAGGTGTAATGTGAAGGTGGCCCAATACTTTTGTCCATATAGTCTATGTATATTCATTCTCCCCAGAGGATGGACAAATTTTATTTCAGACACTCTGAGCTTTCCTCTAGCCAACTACATTGAGTCAACACACACACACGTAATCAACACACATTGCCATGAAACACACAAATAAGATTTTAAATTAAAGAAAATTTAAAGACCCATACACTTTCTCTCCAGCACTAATTTTAAAACAAGCTTTTTATATGCACTACGAGTAAACCTCTGAGTGTAACACAATCCTCACTGTGTATTTTATTCAATCCAAAACTTTCATATTGCAGAGTGTCGTGAATATTGGAGCCTCTGTGGGAGTCTTGAAGAGCGCTGGTCTTTGAAGCTTTCTGGAGTCCAAATTAAAAGTTTAAAGCTCACGTATAAAGAGACTTTTTGATTCTCCTGCAGTTGGTAGGTACTGTTTGCTGTCCAATCCAAACGCTTGTAGATGGGGCTTATGGGGGATCAGTGCATTTTTCTGTGTACACAAACCACATAGAAATACATGTGTTTGAGCATGTGCCCAATAATAAGATCTCATTTTGTATGTTTTTTTGTATTTTAAATTCAATTTATCCCTTGATAGTTTGGCACTTGTTGAATTAATGCCCCTGCACAGAAGCAGGAAGATAAAGAGGCAGAACAAGAGAGGAGATGAAATAGCGAGTGATTATGGCTCACCAGGCTATCAGCTTGTTTGGCAGAGAGCTGCAGATAAGCCTGCTGGTGATCACCAGACATTCACACCAGAGACAATTGGAAATAATTTAACTGCATAACTGCCTGGAGAGAGAAGACAGGAGAAAACTTCTAACAATAGCCACAACTCCTTTGGTTTATTAGCAGAATAATAGAGCTCAGTTTTAAGTGGGAGATAAGGGCTGGAAGACAGATGCAGCCACAGTCTCTATGCCCGTGTCTGGGCTGCGCATGAGTGTGTTTGTGTGCAGCTAATTAGGGTCTGTCATTCAGCAGAGAAGTCACCTGACTTTAACTTTAATTATAGTTCTTTTCCAAGTCTTCACCCGTGTCACACACACGTATACACACACACACACACACACTTGGTGCTTCATTCCTAGGTGCATTTCTTGACATTGCTCGCCTCAGGCCTGAGGTGATCCATAACCACTTAATGTTGAATCCTAATCTAACCTTACTTACAATTCAGCCACGACATCTAAACCTGTCAGAGGCTGTGCCTGCTTTGTGTACCTGTCAAAACAATCTCAAACAAACATTGAAATAAGCATCCAATATAAAGACAATATGAAGACCAAAAACACATAGTAGTACACGCTTTAAAAGGGTCCCATACTTTATACTAAAGGTAAATTTGCACGTGTTCTTTAATGAAAAAGCAGGTCTAAGTTCTATATTAATACTGTTAACGTATCAAAGACCTCAGTCCACCGCCTATATTCAGAAACCAAGCCTTTAAACCAGCCGTGAGGATTTCTGTAACTCTGTGATGTCACAACAAAGCAGTCACCAAGCTCAACCCAAGCTCCGCCCACCTGGTCCCACCATCAAACCTGGCAGGAGTTGAATGTTCTGAGTATTTACCTGAAATCTGTTATTTTTAGTGGATCTGAGTGTCTCCTCTGACTTCTGATTGGCTGACAGACCTGTTGTTACTAGTGCTCAAGAGAGAATAGATACACAAAGATGGTTTTTGGTTTAAATTTATCTTCTTATAGATAACACTTCAAATAATACACATGAAAAGTGTAAAATACAGGAACTTATGATGTATATATTTATGACTTATTTATGATTCCATTAACACAGAAATTAAAAAACAAAAATATAGGTCTGCATATATTGGAGAATATCAATCACATGTAACATTTTCCTCTTTCCCTAGTTTTCCTTAATATAGAACCACAGTAGTCTTCTGGATAATTACAAAAATTGATTTGAACTCTTTTTTGGTTTTGAAAAGTATCTTTTTCCGGGTTGGTGTGGAGAACATCTGTCTCTGAATACGAGCTGAGCCTGTAATTGGCGCGATGGGAAAGACACCTACTGGAGGTGCAAGTCAGAGCCATCGAAAAACACTTCATTTTTTGCAAACGTTGAACAAAATGATGCACCGTATTGTGTAAACCTTCCAGAATTACCCCAGAATCTGAAATTAAAAAGGTGCCCTGTGGTGCTTTTTTTCACAGACGCAAATGTCTCTCACACCAAAACACCCTGCTGTGCATCTGTGAGGTTGAACAAACATGTATTTACTTTTTCATGAAGCAAGTTGAACTGAAAACATGACATGTCATATATATATCAAAGACAGGCATTTTACAAAGAGATTTAAAAGAAGTTAATGAGCTAGAGATCTGATTTCAGCTGGGAGAGGGTGTTGGGGCTCTAATAGCGAACAACCATCCGCCCTTAGCCACGAGCCTTTGACCTTGGAGTGACGAGCAGGCCTCTATTCTTGGTTGGGTACATAACATGTCAATAAATCTGAGATGTAATTGGGGGCAAGGTCATTGAAAGCCTTAGAAGTCAGCAGCAAAACATTAAAAATCAACCTGAAATCTAACAGTGAGCCAATGAAGGGAGGTGAGCGCTGGAGTGATGTGACTGTACCTGTTAGATCCAGTAATAAGACTAACAGCAGCATTTTGAACCAGCTGAGGACAGCGCATGGAGGCCTGGTTGATTCCTGAATGAAGTGCGTGCATGACAATAATCAAGCCGGCCAGCGTCCTGGTGGCTCACATGGTAGACTGCATTAAGGCTTAGACCTAGCCATCTTGGGTTTGGGTCCCCCCCCACTTTTCCTGTCTCTCTCAATAAACTTTTCATAGGACATGGGTGTCAGTCAACAGCAGAGCATAACAGCCAGAATCCGTGGAACCAGTGTGTACAGGGCCAGAAGATTCATTTTACCTCCGGGGTAAAAAGAAAACTTAACCACATTTGACTTGATTGTCAAGACTTACAGATCGAAATACTTAGATGTATTATTATTATCATCATCATCATCATCATCATCATCATTATGTATCTGCTTTACTTTGCTGGTGCATGAAGCATAACTGTAAGATTATATACATTTACATAGCAAATACTAAGTCTTGGAGGTGCTCTCATTGTCAATCACCTGACACTTTGTACATAGAAGTTATTAGACCCACACAAAGTGACAAACAAGAAACTGCAGCTATGGTCATGGAAGATAGATGACTTTGCTGCCTGTCTAATTTTCTTTTCTTGGCTCGCCCCCTTTTCCACTTCGCTTTTGCTCCCCGCCACTCTGCTGACATCCCATAATTTCCCCTGTGGGCTCACAGCAAAGCGTGGGAGTGGATGGGAGGACTGGGAGAGAGAGGGAGAGGAAGCGAGGGGCCACGGGTGAGAAACACGGAGAAGTCTGAGAGATAGGTGGGAATTAGCAGGAAACATTGATGATTTAATGGTGATAGTCTCCCTGTCTTCACTTTTCATCTTTCTTGCTGCTGCTTGTTCTTTTATGATCTTTCATCTCTTCACTCTGGAATTTGGTGAGAGATAGTTTCACTGACAACAGATCTAATGATGTGATGGAGTTAAAATCAATATCACAACAACAGAATATGTTTCATTCTTAGTATGTAATGTACATTTATTGAAATGGAAAATTACCAAAATATATAAAGAAAAAATATTTAGTGGTCAGTTAAATAAATTGTTCCTGTGTCTGACATTTAAACATTTAAAACTCCTCATATTTCAAAATAAAGCTTTCAAATAACTTTAATTTGACTTCTGATTATTTTTGCTGGACTTTTCAGACGTATTGAAACTTTTATATATTTGCAGTGTCACGAACCAGCTCTCAGTGGTGACATTAACAGAAAAAAGTGCACCACCAACCCTCCGTTTATTGCCCTGGCCAATTACCCCCAGGAGCCTGTTGCCTCTTCTGGACCATAAAAACAGGATGCAACGCTGGGATTTCCCTGGAGCACATGAATGACACATCACTGTAAGAGGGTTTACTCCGACTCAATTTAACTCTTGCATCTATCCATACATATATCCATATTCAGAATTCTCCAGTCAAAATGGACGGTGCGGTGGTGTACGTTACCGAGCCTGAACCCGGGGCTCATTCATAGCGTTTTGCCATCTAGAGGTTGGTCTGTGTCACTACAGATTACAAACACAGACTACACATCGCAGGCTTTTAAATGATATGTCACACCACAACAAGGTGGGACTCACGCTCAACTCCTAATGTATTTTGTGCACGTGGGTGTGTTTTCACTTTCTTAATGTCTAAGAAGTAAGACACGACAAAGTATGACACTTCAGATTCAGAGGAGAGGTGAAATTCTGGATTCTTACTATCTGGATTCTTACAATGAAGGAGGGTGAATATTTTTGGATGACAATTTTATTGAAAAACTTTCTCAGGCTCTCAGTCATCCAAGTCATGGTAAGAAAAGTTCAGTTAAGGACAACTGGACTCGGTTGTAGAAACTTTCGCTGATGTATTTACATAAACCCACAACAATTGTGGCAACTCAACCAGTCACCTGTTTCAATGTAAAGGAACAAGCACGGGGACTTTGTGCCACCTGCATGTGAGACATGTTCAGGTTCTGCTGCCTCAATGCCTGCGATAGTCAGCTCACAAAAAGCCTCTGCCTGGTTTGAGAAGCAAACCCCCCCCCCATCCCAGGGTCAACAACATGGTCGAACAGAGGTAAGTAGGGACAACGGGGGCCTGTCAGTAATTGGCCAAAGACAGTTTTCTCTTTACATGATGGTGGTGAGGAGCAAAAGAGTTGCTGTAATCCAAAGGAGCTTGATGTGAAGCCACCAAAGCCAAAGTTTCAGCCAAAGAATCCACTGAAGCCGAGATTTAACACGACGTGCTCGGTCAAAGTTTTTTCAGCTCCACCATGATTCACATAATCATCAATAATCAGAATGAAAATACAGAAAGAAGAAAAGCAACAGGGATGGAATACAAGTGGTTTCCTGCAGGGAGTGCCACCCTCACATTTTCAAGGTTGGGCACGTCAAAGAGGAAGAAGCAAATCAGAAGTAACACCACAGTGTGACTGGATTTTGAAAATCAAACCCCCACTACACCCAGATTGTCAATGTTTGTTCTCCTCCAGCCAAGCAGGGAAATAAGTATTGATGAGAGGAAGGTGGCAAGCAACGCCAGAATTGGATTCAGACAGTTTGTAAAAGACAAGCCAACCAAGTCTGGATACAAACTGTTTGGCAGTTTTCCCTTAAATACAGATGTTCCATTATGTATCCAGACCAACAATCAACCAAGACATTGTTAAGAGGCAGGGCCTTAATTACACATCATTAATGGAGCTAATGGTCTTTGGTCAACTGGGGAAAGTTAACTTGTCTATGTGGACAACTTTTAGCACTTTTTCAGAAAGCTGATGCTGGCAGTAGAGCAGTTAATGGAATCGTCTGACAGTCATGCATCGGCTTTTCCAAAACAACATGGGGCGGTTGACGAAGCACGACCTCCTAATTATAAACGACACCGTGACAAACATTTCCATTCCGGATGCCATCAAGGATCACGCCAGTGATATGAAAGCGAGGTGGACCTTCAGCTGTCATCATCTAGTATTACTCCAGTTAGTGCCATTTTCTTGACAATGGGAAAGTGAATTTATACAGCCTATTCAAGCGTTTGGCAAACAGACAATAAGAGTGCTATGATGCAGAATTGATTTAGGGAAGTCCTGATGAAAGAGGTCCCATGACTACTAAAACCATGCCGAATGAGCTCTGTCACCTCTGGGTAAATTGCCATCACGATGTTACCCACAGCCTAATCTGGAATATATTTCAAACTATGATGAAAATGAACACTTGTCCTTTGGTTTATCACCAGTCACAATGTTACTGACACTGAGAGACCCAAGCTCATGCATATGGACCTGACAGCTGTGGAGCTATTCTTGATTTGTTGTGGGTAGCCAGTTTGTAGGCGAGCGACATTTTCCAGCACCCAAGGGCTTAACAGGTGAGGTGCAGATGGGTGCGGACAGACATCCTCCTCCTTGTTTCTGTTCCTCTTGCGCTCTCATTTATCTGTAACTACAAACCCGTGACTACAGAAATGATCAAATATACATTTATATGCAAACAAGAAATACAGCCTTATGTAAAAACGTCCATGCGATGATCACCTGCACCATCGTCTTCATTTCTGTACAAACACACAGACCTACAGGGACTGTCACCACTTTGACTGTGCATACAGACCAGCCTTAGTATCAAATGTTTGCTCTGCAGCTTCCATTATGAGATAGATAAAACTAACGTACCCCAGAGTGTCCAAACATCAACTTTTGATTTGTAAAATTATTCACATCCTGTCCTGTGAGCTGATCAGTGCTACAGCTTTATATAAAGTTCTGCACTGAAAACTGGATGAAGACAGACTATTCTAATTTCAAAAAAGCTGGACTTTTGATAAAAAAAAAAAAAAAAAAATAATAATTTAAATTATTATTATTTGAAATGTAATTATTATAGCAACTTTACAGTTTCAAATAAAGGAAACATTTTTAATGATTTCCCAAAATATGTTTTAGCAACAACAACAACACAAACCATTTATTGAATTTAATAGTAATATAACACTTGATTAGCTGGGAAATGGAAATAGTAGCTTAAAATTGTTAATAAATGAGGAATGATGGACATGCAAGGCAAATTAATTTATCAAACACTTTTCATAGACAAAGCAAACCCATCATTCTTCACAGAGGTAAAATTATTCTCAAAAAGCTTGATAGAAAATAACGGACAACATGGTGCTTTTGAGCTTAAACCTGAAAGTAATAGAGTCTCACGTCATAGCTTACCTATGACCTGGCAATTTATTCTACTTTTGTGCAGCACAGATGGTAAAGGAAGCTTTACCATGATTGAATTTTCGTGCAGGCACGACCAGGGACAGCCTGTCAAGGTGAGTCTCTGTTCATGAACAATGAATTTGGCTTTTTTTCCCCTTGTTTGATAGGAAATGTTTCTATCGTGTCTAGTGTGTCCATCAAGCTGCATTTGCTTGTATAAATGTATGCAAATGTGATATTTAATGCTTCCATTTTATGGTTTTTTAATAGTGGTCCAAGAACAGACCCTTGTGGGGTTAGGAGACGAGGACCAACTCTGGCGGCTGACGAGCTTCGACCCTTTTCGAACCTCTAGGACTCTAATTCTAAAATGCTGACTTTATTACTGTTATTGTTGTTTGACTGTGTATTTCTACTCTTACTCGTGTCACCCTTTAGGTTGTGTGTGTCTTTAATTTCTGTATCATTGTTGCCAGTGGCAGCTGTATTCCTGTACGCACTGTGTGTACATTTTATTTTGTGATTTTCTTTGTTTGTTGAGCTAAATGAGGGAGTCCCGTTGGCTGCTTAATGCCGGCTTTTGTTTCTCTGGGATATTGGATATAATGTATAATAGTATATTGTAGCCTATTATTCAGATGGCTGTTGTTGTTTCTCAGGCCTGTTAGCACACTGGTATTTATTAACTTTAGCACTGAAAAAAAAAAAATGAATCACAAAACATTTTTATGACATTTTTTCATTGTTAGATGCTTTTATCCAAAGTGACTTTCAATGAGGGACATCAGTAAAGCTTCAGTGCAGGAGAGGCCGTGGTGTGAGCATTAAGTTTTATTCATGAAATAAGTGCAGGAGATCATATGAGAAGTGGAACAATAAGTGAATACAACAAAAGGTGCCAGTTTGACATTCAAAAGGTTTTAGGGGGAGGAAGTACTCTCAGAAAAAAAAAAAAAAAAAAAAAGTTTCTAAGAGCTTCTGGAAAATAGAGATGGAAGCCCCTGCTCCCTGCTCTCGGGAGCTTGTTCCACCATCTGGGAACCACAGACCAGAACGGTCTGGAACGAGATTGCCTTGTTAGCTTGTTAGAGTTGGCAGACGGCATTCCTTAGAGAAACGCAGTGTTCGAGGAGGAGCATAGGGTCGAATGATTGAGTTCAAGTAAATGGTGCAGACCCAGAAGTCCCTCTGAAGGCAAACGGCGACTTCAACTTGATTTGGAGGACCATGTGTAGGTTAGTGAGTAGTGGAGTTACTTGTGCCAGATGGGCTGCCGCATTCTGGATCATCTGCAAGGTTTCACTGGGCGCAAAGGAAGCCAAAGCCAAAGCGAGAGTTAATCAAGAGCTGGGTGATGTAAGGCCCGATTTCCCTGATTTTATATCAATCAAAGCAACATAATCAGGACAAAATGGTCAGAGAAGAAAAACAGGTCACTGAATATGACACCCAAGTTTCTTGTGACTTCGGTTGGGGTAGGGGATGAAGAGACGATTTTGATATTGATATTGTGATGAAGAGACTGATTGGCCAGGATGACCAGGAGTTCAGTCTTGGAGAGGTGTAGTTGGAGGTGGCGTTCCTTGAACCCAAGGAGGTGGTGTTCATTGCAAAGATGAGTGGTCCCAGAACCACAAGTACAAGGATTATGAAGAATGCTACATATCAATTTTACAAAGGATACAAGGTGCTACAACTTAAATTTGTTAAACATAGTCTGTTTTAGTCATTATTTCCTGCTTTATTTTGAAATATTGATCTGTCTTTCCTGCCCTCGTGTCTCCTGCTTTTGAACCCTGTGCTTTAACTCTCCTGTTTCCTGTTTTGCCAGATTGTCTTTGTTTTCTGGTGTTTGGTTCCATGGTTTCTGACTCGCACCCTGCGCCCACGTCTGATCCCGTCCCCTCCCGTCTCCTCCCGTTTCCTCCTGTCTGCTCTGGTTTGAACTGCTCACCTCTGAATGACCTGTTTGAGCTTCAGTAAAGACCCTGCCTTGTTACAGTCTGCTGTGTGTCTCTTTGAATTTGTGTCTCCGGGTTTAGCAGAGCGGTTACTAAATTACTATTAAGGGCAGAAAGCAGGCTGCAAAGCTCTGTGATCATAATCCACTGACACTGAGGTTGTGACAGGAATGTTTTGGCTACAAATCCAAAACTAATACAGACCTAAGAAAGCAGATGCAGAGGCAGGATCAGGATCATGAACAGATCTGCATTTACTGTGAAGTTAAAGATTAACAATAAAAGTTTTCAGTGCCGTGATGAAGGAAAAGGCTTTGCTGGAAGGCAGAGGATGATGATGATGGAAAGGATGTTCCACATCCCTGCTTTCAGTACTTGGGGCATTTTGATTTGACAGACTGTTGCTGCACTCTCTTCCTTCCTGGACAGATGGGGCCTGGGCCACTTTTGCGGTGGTAACTGGTCACGGACATGATTTGTCTGCCCTCCAGGCCAGCGTCTGATTTCCCCAGATTTTCTCTGCGTGGATCATTTGGATCTTTATGGTTCTTAGTTTCAGGATTATGTGACAGCGTGACACATTAAACCTCGTCTTCATCCCACCGAAAAATGGAACAGACTTCCTCTCCACCCCCTGGGCTGAACACAGCTGGATACTAAACCACACCTTACACATTTCATCGGTATGAAGTGATAACGCAGCTAAGTCTCTAAGTCTAAGGAGTTTCTGGGCCTGCTGAATTAGGTTATTTTAGTCTCTTTTGTTCTTTTTTGTGTGTTGTTTTACCTCTATTTTACTGAGCTCCTCTTCTTCTGTCAGGCCTACTCTTTGTGCCATATCTCATTACTACGTCATATATATATATATATATATATATATATA
>JANJOY010002097.1:0-10026 GCA_038496675.1 Rachycentron canadum
ATATTATATTATATTATATTATATTATATTATATTATATTATATTATATTATATTAATGTTAATCCTACTTTACTTTGGAGGAGTAAAGTAGGATTTAGTTTTCATGCAATTAATTAATATTCCTAATTAACATTTTGTCTTTCATGGATTCAATTCACTACTATTGTACCTGCAGATGATTATAAACTGAGTAGCCTTTGCACAGATCTGTACAGGTAAACATTTGCTGATACACGTGATTATTTTAGACTGTAAGTAAAACTACCTTTACTAAAAAAGGCCTAAAAAAATGTATTGAATGTATGAGTACAGACTACAGAAGTGTTACAGTCACTATACATTAAACATGCATAATATGTTTATTAAAAAGAAATGAGAAGATTAAGATTTTTTTGACTGAATCACAAATGGGAGTAAGGAAAAGCAATCATGGTTATTATTGATGACATGGTGTTTTCTTTTTCTTTGCAGTTCTTTTATCCAGCTGCTGATTAGTTTATTTTCTCATGTTGTCATGGGCAACAAGCTTCAATCTGAGTGAAAAAATGTTTTGTTTGTGGTGTTTAACCAATGCACTCAGTGGCTGCAGTTTTCTGGAAGGTCTGCACTGCAGTTGGTACCTGCAGCTCACTACAAAGTGTACAGCTAATTCAGACCCTGTGAACCTGTGTCAGTAGAACTAAAACTTCCACTAACTGTGGAAAATTTACTTTGGATGAATATAGTTATATCTTAATTGTCCAGGTCTGGGTGGAAATGTGATCATAAAGTCATTTTTAGAAAAGGAGCCCTCACATTTCTTCACTATGCCCACCTGCATATAATATAATATGTTTTGCACTAAAAGAGCTTCAATAGTGGGTCTGATTTTTTATTTTTTTTTTTGTCATACTAGTGCCAGCATGATCATATATTCTGTAGCACCAGCCCTGTCAAAGTTACCCATGTTTCAGTGCTGAAGCTTCAGACCAGTTCCAACAGACAAACGAAGGACCAAGAGGGAAAGTGAGCTTTGAAAGAGTATACCGCTTAACCTTGACCTAGGCACTGCATTTCTCTAAATGTGTGTGTGTGTGTGCACAACTACAGCTGCCCTGCTCGCCACTTCAGAGAGTGTTTACATTTTAGGAGAGGTCTTTATCTCCCCCAAGCCTGGGCTCCCTCTGGGTGAGTTTATACAGTTAGTGCACACACACACACACACACACGCACACACACACACACACACACACACACACACACACACACACACACACACACACACACNCACACACACACACACACACACACACACACACACACACACACACACACACACACACACACACACACACACACACACACACACACACAAGCCTCCCAAAGAGAGAGTAAAGGGAGAGTGCTGTCATGCTCTCATCCATCTCAGCTACATTCTGGACCAACGCCGGGAGTAGCAGTTCTCTCGCTAAGAGCCCAAACACTGCAGAAGTAGGTTACCTTCAGTGTGGATCTTGGAAGGAGAGAAAAAAAAAGATTGTATAAACTACACCAGCAAAGGTACACATAGACATAGCAGTGACTATGATGGGAATTTCTGTTGCCTCTGACTTTAATGGCAGTGACTGACTTCATAAATGGCCAGATTCTATTTTTGCAGCACTTAATATTTCACAATCTTCCAAAAGACTCCAGAAGTTACTTTTTGGCCACTTGCAGTGTGAGTACTGGCTCGTGTATCATTAAAACCAGACTAAAATAATCTAATTGACACTCAGAGATTACAGTTATGTTTGTCTGCAGCATTTAAATACTTGGCTATCAGGACCGTCTGTCTGTCTGTTGTCCTATCAGTCAGTTTAGCCATTTAGTGTCCTTTCAGACCCATCTGTCGTGATAAAGCCCTCTGTAAAGATATGGGACCACGGGGTGTCTTCCATACTGTTACTGTCAACTGTCAAGTGTTAGCCTAACCATTGAGCAGTACTTTCAACATGCAAATGAATTCCAATGACGACAAAAGAGGTGCTGGCTTGTTCCCAATCTGATTTGTGGCTATACTAAAAAAAACACTGGGCCAAACAAACCAAACTGTGGGTTGCAAAACTGACTCAGTGGCATCCTTATGTTAAATACAGTTTCATAGATTGAGGTTTAATCTTGCCAAAGGGCCAAATGGACAGTTTGTTTTTCGAGTGTGAGAAAAAAGAAGACCACCTACATGATACCGCAGCCTCTCCCAAAGTCACGCTCTCTCTTATACACACAGACACACAGACACACACACACACACACACACACACACACACACACACACGTACAAAAGTGTGACCTTTTTCACATGTGTAGATAATAAGCTGTTACAAAAACCAAACAACCTGTCAGGGGTAAGATAAAAACAGAACAGCTGATTCACAGACACAAAAAGCAGCTTGGTACGTGTGCAGTCCTCACTCAGCCTTGATTTGCTGTTTCAGTTTTCAGGCTATTTCTCTTACAATAACTTCCAGATCCATTTTTTATTTCACTTTGGAGGGAGTCACGTCTGCTTGACTTGACATTCATCCACAGCTCACTTTAAACCTTCTAAATACTTTTTAAACCCTTGTTGCCTTTATCCAGTGAGTGCTGTTGCTGACTAACCCAGAACCCTGAAGACCTGAATAAACAGAGAAGAAAAGAAAAAAAAAAAACAGAAACATGAACTGGTATGGATCTGAGAAAATCTACTGGTGAGATATTGAGTGTTTGTCTCCTCAAGGGCCTGCCTCCATCAAGGTGATTCATTGCATAGGACTTGGCTAACTGTGAAGGGCACGATGGAAGTCCATCTCGGATGATGGTTTTATTGATGGCATCAAGTCACACATCGGCCTCTGTGGAGGTGCTACGATGGCTGCTTAGCCTGGGTGGTGAGAGAGAGAGACAGAGTGAGAGAGAGAGGGAGAGAGAGAGCTGGGGAGTGAAAGCAAAGGGCAAAGGGGGTGAGGGTGGGGGGGTACTGGCACATAGACAGGCTTCAGTGTCTCTCCAAGAGCAAAATGCAGACACCTGCATTTAGGGAGATCAATACCTTGCCACAAACAGCTAAGAGTGCCTCAAGAGAATAACATTTATTGATCGAACTGGTGTTAATAGAAAGAGCCAATATCTCTGATAATCTCAGCTCGAGTCGGCTCTATTTACATTTCCAGAGCAAAACTGTAGTAATCCCTTGAGCGATTTAACCATCGATGTCACCTTGTAATGTAATAGTTACACTGTGAACAGTATTAATTATGTTGACACATATTGTGGTATTTTATTGTGATGTATCTGAAGATAAGTTGACCAACAAATGATCTAAAAAAAATGTCTGACTGTAATTGAAGCACAAACTAGTAATTTTTCTCACTAATTTTTCTCAGAAATCTAACACAATTATAAGTTGCCACTTTCACAAAATGACTGGCTTTGGTACGCATGATAAGTCAACTTGCTGTCCCAAAATGTGATGGCCCCATACTGCTGCCTCTAGACATATTGACCTGCTGTGTTGGCACATTGTCTCTGAAGGCACGGAGGGGTCAGGCAGGGCTGTTGCCTCAGTACCCTTGGGTTCAGTTACTCTGTGGGCATGGTATTGATCCCACAGCAGTTACAGGGCTCCCTGTTGAGTATTCCTATAAAGCCATGGCTGCGATCACGGCAGAGGTATCCCATAGCTCGTGCATAGTACGAAGCACGGTTTTTGTACAAGGGCGTGGTACACTCTTGTCACAATGCTGCTCAATCGACAGCTTTGTGCGACCGGATTATTTACGCTCACTATGTCCTGCTGGTATTGAATTAGGAGTGATCAGTGTTCATGCAACGTTGCTTCACCAAGACCTCCAATCAATTTGAACATGTACAATGTGGCCAACTATCATGTCTAAATGAACTAAGTAACTGTCAAAGTAACAGGAATAAAGTCAATTCAAAGAGAATATTCTTTTAGTAAAGTTACTGGTAAGTAACTGGTAAGTTACTGGTAATAGGAAAAATGAAGAGAAAAAGAAAAAAATAGTATAATTAGCTGTTAGCAAAACACCAGCAATTTTTTTTATTAAGTTCGACCAATAAAAAGGCAATGTGTACAGTATGCAAGACTAGTGTTAGAACAATTAGTGTAGGTATTGTTGTTTATTCCTAGATAACATGGGATTCATGTGTCTGTTTGTGCTTTGGAAAGGGTTTAACCTGAGCAATGTCAAGCAACAATGATAGCAGCGTTGTAGAGATCTTCCCAGGACAAAGCAGGTAGAGATGTTTAAATTGAAAGAAACCAGCACAACCAGCTCAAGATCTCAAAGGACTGACACACAAGTCTAAATGCCTTCCATATGGGGGGGAAAAAAACTACCCAGGTGGAAGAGAGACAGGATTGCTTTCTACCTACAGTTTGTACCTGTAATTCCCACAGACTGAGCGATGAATGGAGGGAGCCTGGCTACAGTGCCTTATCAGCTTTAATGATGAGAAAGATGGAAGCCATTTTCCAGCTGGGCCCAGCTTTGACATTGAAACACTTCCCAGTCTCCCTGTGACAAGGATGGATGGGACCTTTGCAATGTTAACCATCCATTCAAATGTGATATGATGGCTTTACTGAGCAAATGCTATAATTTCACTCACTCTTGGTTATCTTCCATGGAGAGCCGAAGTTGAGAGCAGCCATTTGGTTAAAAATGATCTGTCATTGCAGGACGGTAAATCCCTTTTTTGATGAAAAAATAATGTTAAAATCAAATCCTGATTAATGCAGGCTATGATTACAATGTGCCTGCACCAAGATGCAGTTGTGTATTTGATGAATGGATGTCAGCTTTTTACACTATACTGGATAGCATGGTTGGTACAGCACAATATTTCACTCATCTGAACTGGCCTTTGGGATAAGAAGTCATAATTTTACCTGTCATGGAGAAACTTCTCATCAGTTACTGTAGATTGAATTGGCTCACAATCACACAGGGTTTCACAAAATTCTTTTACATGATAAAAACAATTTGTCTCACGAGTCACATAATCTGTTTCTTGTCAGATTGAAGTGAATGAGTTCTCTGTCCTTTCTGTCTCCAGATCAGTCTGTTTTGTAATGTGTTGGTCTCAAAACGCTGCAATGTAGTTAACCACCAATTACAGTTCACTTTAGCAGTAGGGTGCATGGTACTGTAACCTGTTCTACCCTGTTCAGGGGTGCGATGAACAAGCTAACATGGTATTAAATGGCTTCTGCTGGTTTAAGAGTAAAAGCCAAAGCAGCAGCATACAGGATATCCCATTCAGTAAATCCAGTGTAGTGGATACATAGTAGATTGTATGGTGATTTTACTCTGTTAAAAGGAAAAAACAAATTTTCTAGTATGAAAATTAAATTTGTATGTTTAGTTTTTGAACTATTTTGCCCAGTTCTTAAGCATTTACAATGCCATACTGTAACTGACTGACAACTTGATTTAAAAGATGGTATCAGCAGGAAAAGGGAGATTTTAATGTTCTGTTGGGAATAAATGTTATTGTAAAATATTTACTTATATATATACCACTGTCCATTTGAGGACTTGAAACAATTTGGATTTGAACCAGCTGTAAGCCCATGCAAGGAAGCTAATTCTAATATTTTATATAGAGAACAGATTAGACAAGGGCCAACAATCATTTAAATCACAACTCACATATGTGCAAAACTTCCAGTTCAAGATGATTCTGCTACCGTACGGATATGGCTTAACAGCTTTTACACTGATTTCTAGCTCTGAGACAATCTCTTGTTCTCACCCTATCAACACTGCACCATCCCTTCTGCCTCCCCCAAAGGACGCTCCTTGCCCTCCACTTTTTTCCTCCCACTCTCCTCCAAAGACTCTGGCCAGGAGTGGTGCTGAAAGACTGAATGGTGGGAGATGGAAGGGTCTTTGCTCCCATTTCAGCGCTCCCGTCCCAAACCGGCTGTGAGGGCAAAAACCGTCCTATGTGCACAGATGCAGATTTCACATCGTGGTGATGCATGTCTTTGTTGATATGGTGGACATCTTTACATGAACCAGAATATGTGTTATCTGATGGAGGGCTCTCCTAATTCCAGACCTCCGCTGCCATTTTGCAACAAGCCTCGGGCCAGCCATCAAACATCTGTCCTAGGAATGAGTCAAGAAAACACTAGACTTTATTTTATCTTCCAGCAAGAGCAATATTAGCATTTGCCTCCTTATGAAGATGGCCCAGATGCTGTGTCGATTGAGGTGAAGATTAGTGCTCTTCATCAGAACTGGACGGAGGAGTTTGTCTTTTTAAGCTCAGACGGAGCCCTATGACATTGATGCCTTAGCCTGTTCTCTAAAGGTTTTCAAAAGGGGCCTCCCAGTTTCTAATGAAAGACCTAAATTTGCAACAGTTTGACTTTTCAAACAGATGTTTGTGACTCCTGCATGAGATGGATTTGTCTCTCTGAAAACCCTCTTTGTGCAAGGCGCTCATCCATCTGTGGTGATCTGTGTTTCAGTACATCTTAATAAAGTAATCCCCTCCCTCGTTTTTCTACCCCTAGGAATGCTCTTGTTCTTGCACTCTTCTCCTTTGTCATGTGGGGCACCGAGACTATGACTTGTTTAGGTTTCAGATTTAAGGTTGAGTGAGGCCATGACTCATCATTACTCTGAGATGACGTGTTTTAATCTTCTTTCTGTTAAAAAAACAAAACAATGTGGGGGTTTACCGAATGATTCTTGATCAAAAGAAATTCAGTTCAGTGTGTTTGTATTTAAGTATCAACCTATTGTAGTAAACAGTTGCCCTAAAATATATATTTTTTCTTACATTTCATATTAAATCAGTTAGTAGAAATGATGCATCATCTATTTCCATGTTATCTATCCCTATCAGCCCAGGTATGGCAAATATATACACTCATAATCCAAATAAACCAGCAATGTACCAGTGTGAAGTTTCATCCATCATTCAGGATTTCCATTCATTAGACATTCATTTGTTTTCCTTCTGACATATCACCAGACTTTCAACCACTGACCATGATAACTGAAGCAGTGGCCAAAGGTTCCAGCTCCTCCCTTTGAAAAGTTGACCTGTTCTTTAAATGTTTAAAGAGCCTATTGCATCATCAGTCCTCGCCCACACATGCATGTTTGGGTGAATCTGAGGGGGATGCATGGGGGTGGGTGTTGTGATACATCATGTGTTTAAGCAGTGGATGGGAGGCCCGGGTTGTATGGGGTTAATGACTGGCCTTCTCTCTGGGCTGTGTCGGCTCTCCAAGAGGATAAGACTGGCGGTGTAGGGGCATCTGGAGCACAGGGGTCACATCGCTCACATCAAAGCAGGCTGGGGAGTCTAGGTCAGTGTGTTTGGCCAATGGGTGGTAGAGAGAATGGTAGGGTAGTTGGAGGGAGTGGGAAAAGGATGACAGGGAGTAAAGAAGATGAAGAGGCTGCAGCATGGGTAGAGACAGTAAAAGACAAATAGAAGACAAACCAAGAGACTGCAAGGGTTAAGTAAGTGGGGAAAGTGAAACCCTACATTGTTCATTTTCACAAGTCTTTCTGCACTCTGTGAAAATGTCCATAAACAGAGTGAAGATAAAGGAGTTGATCCAAGAAAGGTTGTAATGCAGCTTCATAGTGCATGATCCCACTGTGGGGTTGGAAGGAATAGTTGTTATTTTGTGAAACCCTTCTGTGGGCTACGTGAAAATACAGGTCACCCTTTAATTGTATTATGTTTTGCTGCCGAAGGGTGAACAAATGTGACACACCTGTAAACTGCAGGGCTGAACTCTGTATCACCCAAGCAACACAATGTCCACCTTCAAGGCTACCAGTGACAGTAGCCGTCCCAGCTGGAAAACGTCTTGTGGCTTTGGCCACTCTTCACTTGATGTCAGCATTTCGGCTTTTACTTTATGGGTAAAAGGGTGAACGCCAAAGTTCCCAAATTATTACACAATACAATGGGCCCCTTTTCACAGGAGACATTTTGACATGTCACATTTGGAAAAACACATATGTAAATAATAAAAATTAATGATGGCTGAATCGCATTTAGCTGGTTTGGTTTCAGGGCAGCGATGTTGTGCAACACTGGCTCACTGTCACTCTGTAAATGGAAATTTTCCTCAAAAAAAAAAAAAAAAAAAATGCCAGTGTCACTTAGCAAATCAACAACCAGCAAAGAACTCTTTATACAAAGCATCCTCTGATGTAACAAATAAGCAGCTTCAGCAACTAAGGGTATATCAACACTTTTGGTCCCACCATGAGACAGACGACTGATTCTCTTTGTTACACTTGTTACCACGAGGTGTGCCGTATATGGACATGTGTGTAATACTGACGCTTTAAAACAAATATATTGAGTCGCTATTATTGCAGATCAAATCTGAGGCTTTGAGAAGCTGAAACAACCTCACTGTTGACTTAGAGCACCTAAGTACATTACCTCCTTGTCATAAAGACAGAAACAATCATGTTTCAGTGATTTTAACTTATTGACATAAACACAGAAGTGTGTTTGAATGACGACTGGATCACAAAACTGAACTCTTTGAAATGACCTGAACGAAACAATTTAAATGAGGAAAGCCATTTTATATCTAAACCCCTACTGGTCACACCTCGGTCAGCGATGTCACAGCAGGTTTTTTTTCCATCAGATGTCAAAAGCAGTTGCATCAGTAATTAGTTTTAGGCCAGAAATACCACATTCAAACCATAGCATTAGTGTTATTGACATTAGACACTGGGTTTAACACAGGAACACACACACATGCCCAAGCTATTTATCAAGGGCAGTAGCTCTCAAGGAGTAGAGGGTTAGGAGGTTGTCCAGACTGCAGACATTTAATCCTGTGGATTATCTACATGGTAAAGAGATGCTAGAGTGTAATTACTTACTGCCAGCTACTGCATGTAACTAACTCACATCTCTCACAGGCAAATAATGTTTGGTTAACACACACAAACTGTTAACTGATGTTATTTCAGCTATTCTGATTAAACCTCTGCTCAGACTGAAGGTGGGAGACGATATACTTAAAATGATGCAAGGTCACCAGACTCCATGTCCCCTTAAGAATGATAATAAGCAAAGTTACCAGGAGAGTCAGTGAAGCTCAGAGGTGACATGCCAACACAAGAAAGGAGATTCAAGTCTGCCAAAAATAATTAAAAATCACCTTTTGACAGCAGAGATACTCTTTATCTGGAAAAAGAACATTCAGCAAGAACAAACAGAACAATGTGTTAATGTTTTTAAATTTATTGCAGGTATTCTGTTATGTACATGTTTATTTACAAAGTTATTCACGTGTTTCAATCTTATTTTGATACTCTTCTTTTGACAGCTGTCTAGTAATCTCCTGTCTTGATTGATTAGAAATATGATTGATATGATTAGAAAATCCTATAAACAGTCATAAAAAAACAAGCTATAAAAAAAAAAAGAAATTGGACCTTCTATCTTTGATACATGCAGAAGCAGGTTGATTTACATAATTGAAAAATAAATACTATTGACAAGTAACATTCTATCAACTACAAGCATTTAAAAATTAACCTTTGTCCACATGTAAAACATACCTCTAACATACACTCGGTTGTACGGTGAAACTGACCTTTTCTTTACAGCGTTTGTGTTTCCAAATTTACATTTAATGTGACATCCAGCTGCTACTTTACATGGTTTGCATTGTTGGTTGAATTAGATTGTCACAGAAGTGCCATTTTAATGATTAATGCTTAAAACATGAACGCACACACATTCACGGGGTACAACATGAGACTGCATGAAAGACACAACTGAAGCTTACACACGGGTTAAAAGAAAAAAAAAAAAATCCTTCAAAAATTGCAGGGCTGTTATGTTGAGAAGAGGGCAAAAGAAAAAAAAAGAGATAGTATAGTTTTAGATGCAGAGAACATTGTCAAATATCTCAAACTACAATGTAATTCTGCAGCACTGACGATTCTCTCTCTCTCTCTCTCTCTCTCTCTCTCTCTCTCTCTCTCTCT
>JANJOY010002098.1:0-10626 GCA_038496675.1 Rachycentron canadum
CTTCAGAAGGAAAAACACAAAGAGATGAAACAACAGAAAAGACTTTAAGTGGCTCTGAAAGGGTTAAATCAGGTAGTTGAGTATTTCAGCTTCACATTTTATTTGATTTCTGATTTATTACAATAATGTAAAGAGATCAACACACACAATGGACTCAGTGTGTGGCTCTCTTGATACACTTTCTGAACCTCTTCCCACCAACTGACACTCACACACACTCTTCACCTCAGCAGACACATATATGTGCAACAATAGGCCCTCAGTGTGGTCTGACAGGCTGCTCAGGCTGATAAAACACAGGACACTCTCTGATGGGATTCACAGCTGCTCAATATTAAATATTACAGCCTCTATTGTTTCCTGTTCAAACTGCCTATTGTGTTCGGCCACAGTGTCGACTGTCTCGCTCTGTCGTGTCCTCTAAGCTTTGAGTTCACTCACACTCTCAGTCCATCCTTCTACCCAACGCTTCCAGAATAAATCAGCGAATCACTGTGAATATTCATGGTCTTCTGAGGACTAATCTGATCTCATGCTCTTTCCTCTGGTGCCTCCCTCAACACAACATTCTCACTCGTAGACAGGAGATTTTGCAATCTAACCAAGACGTCACGGTGGGTTGATACTCGATTTGAAAGGAGCTATTTGTAACTTGTACTAATTCTACATTGCTAACATTAGCATTAGCAGCCGTTTACATGCCATTTAGAAAAAACACTGAGAGTCACTGTAGCATCCAGTCGCTCAGAGGACGCATCATAACCTCTGGTGTTGTAAACACAACAATGGCTGAAGCTCTCAGTGAGACTGGTAAGTCCACAGCTGGAATGAATGCTAACGTTAGCTACATAGAATAGCTTTAGATTTAATGTGTATTTATTCTTCTGGTTTAAAAAGACAAGATGGCTGACAGACAAATTACAAACTGGAGGCACAGAGGGTTGAGTCTTGGTTCTCCACATCGCTGGTGTCTCTCAGGTTAGTTACAGATCAAGCGTGTTGAAATCAACACACGTGTCCAGAGCAGGAAAAGGTCTCTGGCTGCTTCACAAGCTCCAGAGCCAACGGATCCAACGACCTGTTGCCTGAAACTTTCTGCCTGAGTGTTTGAAGCACACTGACCTCCAGAAAGAAAAACAAAGCAGAGAGAGCACAACCGAACGGGGGGGAGGGGGGCATTCTGGGTAAACTGGTAAACTGGGCCTCACACCATTCAGAGAAAACAAGAGGACAGACAGTCACAGAGCTGGGACATGAACCGGGCGAGGACGTCTGACAGCGGTTTCTGAGGCAGAAATATACTATTAATGTCCCACCGCTCACAGCAGCTGACCTCTGACCTTTACACAAACACACTCACATGGGCGTTTAGATTTAAAGCTGCAGTTTGTGTCTGACTCACCAAACCTTTCATGACCCGTCATGTGACAGTCAGTGAGATGTTCAGGGCCCCAGTTCACCCAAATCTATTGTACAGTCAGGTTTATACTGGAGGTCTCCAACGGTTCAAAACCCTGAACCAGTCAAACAGACCTCACATCACCTGAACCCTGCGTGGACCCGTCTCTTTAACAAAGACACAATACAGACTCCTGCCTGAACTCAGCCAAAGGAAACAAAGACACAAAGATGTTATTCAAACCAGAACCATCTTAAACTTCTGCTGCTCTCCACCAAACATTTCAACCGCTCCTTTGTTCACAGGAAAATAAAAGTGTCTGTGTGTGAGCAATTAAAAAAAAAACACAACTGCAAATAGAAAAACCTGGGTTCACAAATAATCAAGTCCCAACACTGGAAGAGACCCAACAAAGAGCCTTTAACGCTGTCAACTGAACGTTTAAAGACCAAGTAACAGCATCTACTCTGCATCATCCTTATTCATGTTGAAGTGCCTATAAAATATCGTTGAAATTGTTTCTACTTTGATCTATAAATGAATTATTAAGATGATAATGATAATTACTCTTAGGTGGCAGCAGCTTCATCATCATTTGGGTCTCTGGTTTTACTGCTGGTTGAATCAACTGTGAGTTTGTTGGCGACGCAGTGACGTTACCTGGAAGTTAACCGCTGAGCCGTGAAGCTTGTTCCCTGCCCGTCCTGAAATCAGCCAGCAGGGACACAGCAGCGTGGCAGGATGTCAGCCGTCAGATGGGGCGACCAGATTACTGAGGAGACGGATAGTAAACAGTGGCATCAGAGCCTCCTGTCTTTGGAGAGCTGACGCCATGCGGACCACAGAGCGTCTGTCCTGGACGACCATCACACGGTTAGGGTGGTGATGACGCTGAATGAGTTTATTCTGATGGTCTGTTGTGTCGATGGTTCATCTTCAGGGTTGATCCTCGTGAATGAGTGTGACATCACAGTGTGAACCTGACTCCTGGGGACGTGTCTCCAAGGACCAGCAGAAACGTGATGTCCTCTGTGTGGACAGAAGGTCACGGTCTCTGTATTGTTCAGAGGAGGAACGTCGCCTCTGATCCAAACGTTCCCTGTCAGAGTTCACATCTAGGGCAGAGGGGTCAGGGGGTGGGGGGTTGGGGGAGGGTGTCAGGGGGTCAGGATGTAAAGCCTGTAGGATTTTAATTGGACCGAGTGTCACGGTCGACGCTCTGGTTTGTTAGAGAGCAACGGGTTCAAAGAAAGAAAACTGTGAAGAGAGAGAGAAGAAGAAAATAAATCGGAGGCTGTGATTGGTGGATTTCAGAAGCTCAAATGAACCAGCTGAACCGGACCACCAGAACCAGAATAAGTAAAGATGAATTGAAATATATCAAATATGAACTACAAACACAACTACACACTCATTTCTCATGAAGTCAGAGAATCAGACGCAGAAAAAACCAAGAGACAGTAAAAGAATGAACTGAAATCCTGTGTGGGACCAGGAGAAGAGTTTGGAGGGTGGGGTCTTCTTGAGCGCCATTACAGCTGAGAACAGGAAGAGTGAGTCACCTTCGACCTCCGAGCACCAAACAGCTGGAGCCGCTCGTCCTGTCTCTGGATGAGGAGTCGGGTCATAATGAGTCAGATCTAAACACGCTTCATCCTCACTCAACCACTCAAATCCAGAATCCAGCAGAGTCCTGCAGAGTTCAGGACCAGAACCGAGTATCAGTCCTGAGACCAGATTCCTGACACTCATGCGCGCTGTATCTGCAGGGCCAGGAGATCAGTCAGGGGACGTGGTCTACGGGTCTGTCCAAGTCCATCAACCTGAACTGAACTCATCTGGTCTATAGAGGATTTTCACTTTCCCTCACAGTCGCTTGGTGTTTTGGTTTTAATCTCGAGACAGTGAGAAGCATCATGGCGGCTGATTCGGCTCAATGAACCTACAGGAGTCTTTAATTCACGTTTGTTACATTTTTTAATGAATGAATGAATTAGATTAGATAACTGAGGAGGAGTGAGGGGTGGAGCTGACCTGCTCTGTACTCTATCCTGATTGGGTGCTACAGTCTGTCAATCACACAGTAACCACGCCCCCAATTCACCCCCTCCTTTCTGGTCTATTTTCCTCTAAATGGACCATCATTTAAAAAATGAACATCATGTTGTATTGAAGACTTGAAACTAGAGACTGAGACCATAAACTCATTAGGAAAACGTTTACTGAGCTAATAAATCAAGGAGAAGTAGGGACATTTTCCCATAGACTTCAATACAATCTGACTTCTTTAACAACCAATGGAGTCGCCCCCTGATGGTCATTAGAGAGGATGAAGGGTTAAGGCTCTTCAGACCAGAGTCCAGGTCCAGCTTTATAGTCCATGATCAGTTTATTAATGAGGTTCATGCAGACGTGTATCATTTCTACCTGACGACGTCTGAACTCGTCTGAATTGGACAGTTTTTTACCTCAGGACTTCTTGAACCTGTGACCACCTCCCTCTCTGAAGCCCTGAGGTATTAGGAGTCCAGTCCAGGGTTCAGTTACCTGCAGCGGGCCGAATGAACCCAGTCCTTTTACTGCGGCCATCAATCATCGGCCCGGAGCGAAGATGTCGAGGAGTTTTCCAACGACAGCGAAGCAGCTAGCGAAGCGTCAGACGTCGACTTTAGCAGCTGTGTGAGGAAACAGGTGTGTTCCTCATAACGCTGCCTCCCTCCTGCTCTCAGCTCACACACAGTCAGGCCACTGAGGCCGGAGGGAGCTGAACCACCACCGCTGTGTCTGTGGGAGGAGGAGGACGATGACATCGATGATGATGATGATGACGAAGAAGATGATGTTGATGATGATGAGGGTGACGATGAGGATGACGAAGATGAAGATGCTGCTGTTGGTTCATCTCTGTTGAATCCATCTTGTTCTCGAACCAACAGTGGAACAAGAGGAACAAAGATGGCGCTGCCATGACAACCAGGAGTACACATCCTGTCCCGACCGGAGGCAGGTGTGTGTGTATGTGTGTGTTTGTGACACAGAGTAAAGCCTGTCTGCTCAGCACACAGAGCAGTGCATCGTGGGTCGCGGCTGCTTTAATGTCAAATCCAGCTGCTGAAGCCCCCCCACTTCCATCCGGCCCACATCAGGAAGTGGTTTCCAGAGAATCTCCCGCTGGACGTCATATGAGGGAGTCCCGAGCCCTGTGTGTGTGTGTGTGTGTGTGTGTGTGTGTGTGTGTGTGTGAGTGTGTGTGAGTGTGTGTCTGCTACTCGTCAGTATAATCCGCTGTAATGCAGAATGCTCAGACACAGAGTTTAATTTACTACGACTGTCCCTGAACGTCACGTCCTCTGTTGCCGTGTAAACCCCCAGGTACAGTACTTCCTGTAGTTACAGTTCCAATGTAAAAGTACTTCCTGTTTCCTGGGACTGATTTCTCATCTGAGTCATTTTAGCTGCTTTAACTACCTCAGATACACTCAGATGCTTTAGTCTGCTGGTTACCAACCTCGGGGTCGGGGCCCTCCACGGGGTCACCAGATGAATCTGAGAGGTCATCACATGATTCATGTGAGAACAAAGAAACAAAGCTCTCCCAATGAGCTCATCATGTTTTTATGAGAAATCTTGAACCTGAACTGTAAATAAGCTGTTGAAACTTTAGTAAGATGAAGAGTCACATTATCAAGTGCCATAAATTAACTGGTATTTAAATGGGATGCAAAAAGTTTCCCCGAGGGACTAAATGTCCTTAGAGTTCAGGTCTCACTCAGCAGAACGAACTGAGCAGCATCACTGATCATAAACTGGTACATTTCTCCAGTTTATGACGAAGTCTTGACATTTTATTCTTATGTTTCATGTTTGTGAGCCCACGAGGACTGAGCAGCTTTACAGGTGAACACACTACAGCTACAGTGTGTATAATATAACCCTTCAAAATAAAAGATTCATTTATAACCACTGATGTGAAGTCAGACTGTGACCTCAGTGTCAGTGTTACCAAACGTTATATTAGTCCCTGTCTCTCTCATATAACTGTGTCTGTGTTCAACATTAGGCTGGACAGAAAGCCTCTCGTTTCCTGCACGCACACGCACACACACACACACACACTCCAGATGTCGGGGAATAAGGGACACTTAAAGAGCTGGTGAGTTACGTACATCCGAATTTCTCTCTCACACACTGAGTTCAATGCAGAGGCAGCCAACTGGGCGGCCGAGCATGAAAAGAACAGGGAGACACAGAGAGAGAGAGAGAGAGAGAGAGAGTCTGTATCAAACTTCCTGTTCTCATCAGTGAAAAATGACACAAACAGAAACAAACATCTGAAAAATTCAAATTTTGAAAATTTAAATCTGCATCTGTTTCAAATTCAGACTCAGTTCCACCAAACTTTATTCACATTTCTGCTCATTTTAGAAAAATCTGTCACAATCTTCAGCCCCTGCTAAAAATACAAACAGGATTCATTGTGAAGCCACAATATCCAGCATGATATTTAGCATGTGGACACCTCTGTTCACAGACTTCAGAGCATCTCAGGACAGGACTTATATAAGTGTGTGTTGCTCTTTGCATATTAAGTGTGAAGAACAAAGTCTCTTCCCATCATCACCTCCAGGGAGATGAGACACCGAGCAGGAAATCACACCCTGTCACCTCTACCCCCTTCTCTTAGGAGACACCTTAAGTCGAGCTTTTAGGTCTAAATGCTGCACAGATTCAGCTCTGACTAATCTTATATAGAAAGGTGTCAGAACACAGAGCATCACAGTTTGTTGTGTATGGGGCTGTGTAGCCTCAGACCGGTCAGGGTGTCCATGCTGACCCCTGTCCACCACCTCCCTAAACATGGTTCAGACCAAGTCCCCCCCTTCATGGAAACAGTCTTCCCTAATGGCAGTGGCCTCTTTCAGCAGGATAATGCTCCCTGTCACTGCAACAATGGTTCAGGAGCTTTGAGGAACAACAACCAGTTCAAGGTGTTGACTTGGCTCCAAATCCCCCAGATCTCAGTCCAGTCCAGCATCTGTGGGATGAGCTGGACCAACAAGTCTGATCCATGGAGGCTCCACCTCACAACTTCAGGACTTAAAGGATCTGCTGCTAAGGTCCTGGTCCAGATACCACAGCTCAACTTCAGAGGTCTAGAGGTCTAGAACAACAAGATGAGGATTCAGTGTTTCCCCAGGAGAAGGCTCTGAAATTTTTATTAAGGGAAATAAAATGTGCAGAAAGCATCATTGTAGATACCTAACTAGCATCAGGTCTAAAACAGGCCTGGACCAGGTCTGAAACAGGCCTGGTATAGGTCTAAAACAGGCCTGGACCTGGTCTGAAACAGGCCTGGTATAGGTCTAAAACAGGCCTGGACCTGGTCTAAAACAGGCCTGGTATAGGTCTGAAACAGGCCTGGACCTGGTCTGAAACAGGCCTGGACCTGGTCTAAAACAGGCCTGGTATAGGTCTGAAACAGGCCTGGACCTGGTCTGAAACAGGCCTGGACCAGGTCTGAAACAGGCCTGGTATTGGTCTGAAACAGGGCTGGACCAGGTCTAAAACAGGCCTGGACCAGGTCTAAAACAGGGCTGGACCTGGTCTGAAACAGGCCTGGACCAGGTCTGAAACAGGCCTGGACCTGGTCTGAAACAGGCCTGGACTTGGTCTGAAACAGGCCTGGACCAGGTCTGAAACAGGGCTGGACCAGGTCTGAAACAGGCCTGGACCAGGTCTGAAACAGGGCTGGACCAGGTCTAAAACAGGCCTGGACCTGGTCTGAAACAGGCCTGGACCTGGTCTGGGACCAGGCCTCTGGGTCCAGATTGTTTTTATATCCAAAGGTTTCAGTTCCCTTCAGAGCTGTTGTTTGGTTTCATGTCATGACGTTCTGCAAGAGGTATCACTCCTCTCAGAAAAATGACATCTTATCTTGGAGCAGAGTTTGTTGGTTTGGACAGTGAGGATACAGTAAGCCCCCGGTTTGTGATGAATCACACCTGAGCCTCCCTCTCTCCTCTCTTCCTCCCCCAAAACTCAAATAAACATGTCAGTCTGCATCTCCCCCGACGACGCCGTCGCCGTCCAAACGCGTCACATTTCCTCGAATTCAGTAAACATCACGTTCATGTGATTTATCTGTCTTCTGCTGGAGGATTTCTTCCCAATTAATCAAACTGTCAACCTGCCTCAGGCTCAACGTTTCCTACAGTTTATTCCGAAAGGAGCAAGACATAATCTCGAAGAGCGGGAGGAATCAACCTGCTGGGAGTTTCGTTCTTTATTTCTGATATGTCTCCGCGATTTGAGCGATGATCGGAGATTAACGTCAGAAATGGCCAAAACCTTCCCTCATGTCCCAGAACAATATCTGTAGATGAGGCCGACACCCAGTTTACACCTTTGAAAGAGCCAGAGGAAAAAGCTTAAAGCTGCAATTATCAATACTTTCAATAGTTTTTCAGCCTCTTTTAGCTCCTTTTCTTGATTTCAGCACATCCATGTCCAAATTTAACACATATTTTAATCGAACTTCTAGAAAATGGACAAAACATAAGTGAAGTCTTGTTTCCCCCTCGACTGCCTCTGTGTGAAGAGGAGTTCACTGACCCTTCGGTCGCTGCCATTCAAGCACTGCAGAAGGTGAAGGTAAAGTTTTTCAAAGAGAATCAGCTCAACCTCAGCTGATTACATGTGTGACTCAACAATAATAATATGAGGTTGAGCTGATTCTGAATATGTGGAGACAAGTTTATAAGGAAAAACACAAGAGGCTCTAAAGGGCTGAAGGACGCTACCTGCTTGATTTCCTGATAATTGTACTGTACTGTACTGTACTGACCGAGTGAACAGAGCACCGTGACGAACTGAAACCACCTGATATCGTTAGTTATAGTTTAAATAATACATTTAGATTGTTTTATTCCAAAACTTTATTTCTGGAGTCGCTACAAATGATTCAAATAGTTTAGATGCTGATAAGTCAGATTTTAATACTGATAAATGACACAAACACATCAGTGTGAAGTGATTTAACGTTTTCAAAGTTTGCGTTGGAAAATAAAATCAAGCATTTAAGAAATGTTAAATATTAAAATGATTCTGTTAATACTGCATCAGTGTGGAGGTCACAGATAAAGATCACCTGATCATTTGTCAAAGATCAATATGTTGGATGAGTTAAACAGATTCAGCCAATCAGGACATTGGGTTCTGAGCCACCGCCCTCGACTCCAGCAGCGTCTTGATGATGTCATCGCTGTAGGACAAGGTGTCCCGCAGCACCTGCACAGTATGCTGACCAATCAGAGGAGGGGGCGTCGGTCCACTGGGGGGGAAGCTGCTGAACCGAACCGCCGGACCTGAAGACGGAAAAACCACCAATAAATACCCCTCAGTAAGTAGCCCCCCATTAATACCACTCAGGAAGTACACCTGGACTACAGACCCAGGTACAGACCCAGCTACAGACCCAGGTACAGACCCAGGTACAGACCCAGGTACAGACTCTGGTACAGACCCAGGTACAGACCCAGCTACAGACCCAGGTACAGACCCAGGTACAGACCCAGGTACAGACTCTGGTACAGACCCAGGTACAGACCCAGCTACAGACCCAGGTACAGACTCTGGTGGAGGCCCCTGGCGGAGGCCCCTGGCGGAGGACCCTGGTGGAGGCCCCTAGCCCCTTCTTGGACCAATGGCGTCCAGCAGCTGTTTCATTCATTTAGCACGAGGGGGCCACACCCTCCACGTCTTCACTTTTTAGTCTCAGCTCCATGACCACGGTGCTGGCACCAGTGACCACAGCCTCACTCTGGAACATGTGCATGGATATGGCGAGCACGCGGCGCGTGTGATGTCCACCACGCAGCCCGTTAGAGCTGCTGAAGCACAGCGTCGCATCCATCACAGACTGGTGGTTAATTGCTGCCAGCAGGTGGCTGTTGTTCTGACGGGGGAGGTTCAGAGGTAGAGAGGGGGGAGGAGGGACAGGAAGTGAGGGAGGAGAGCGAGGACTCGGACGCTCGAGGGAACAAACTGTTTATTTTGGGAAACTCACAACAATCAGCTGTTTCTTTAAAGAGCAGCACTAATGAGCTGAACTCTCACAGAGAGTGTGTGTGTGTCTAAGCCCACACGTGCATGATCACACAAACGTGTGTGTGTGTGTGTGTGTGTGTGTCTCTGTGTGTGTGTCTGTGTGTGTGTGTCTGTCTCTGTGTGTGTGTGAACAGCTCTTCTATTTTCAAACCATTAGCAACTTGTTTTCCCCTTCAATGACACTCAACAAATGTGTGTGTGTGTGTGTGTGTGTGTGTATGTGTGTATGTAGGCAAATAATTAAAAATAAGATTATGTAATATCTATTCATTCACAGCTCCTCATTTCTTCTGTCTGTGAAGAAGGAAGTCAACATGCAAAGGATGAAGAGATGAAAGAGAGATGAAGAGAGGGAAGGAAAACATCAAGCAAAGGAATGAAGGAAGGAAGGAAGGAAGGAAGGAAGGAAGGAAGGAAGGAAGGAAGGAAGGAAGGAAGGAAGGAAGGAAGGAAGGAAGGAAGGAAGGAATGACGTCAGTATGCAAAGGATGTAGGGATTAAAGAGAGATGAAGAGAGGGAAGGAAAACATCAAGCAAAGGAAAGAAAGAAGGAAACAAGGAGGGAAGGAAGGAAGAAAGGAAGTCAACATGCAAGGAATGAAGAAAAGACAAAAAGAGGGAAGGAAAAGATCACTCAAAACAATGAAGGAAGCAAAGGAAGGATGGAAGGAAGGAAATCAACATGCAAGGACAAAATAGATGAAAGAGAGAGAGATGAAAAGAGGGAAGGTAGAAAAAAAATCAAACAAAAGAATGGAGGAAGTAAAGTAAGGAAGGAGGGAAGGAAGTCAATATTAAAAAGAATGCTAGCTAGTTAGCATGCTGACTTCAATAGAAGGAAAAAAAGTAAAACAAGAGGGTTTCTCTCCACCTCTGGAGACAGATGTTGGTGAGTTTGATGCTGAACTTAGGTAAACAGCTGCTAATGCTAACGTTAGCAATGTAGCAATAAAACTAACACAAAGCACCTTTAAAAACGAGTCTCTTCTCCTCACTTCATCAGTCTTTTCTCCAATTATATAACGTGTTGCCTCTGTTAATGGACACACACTTCTTGTGCTGTTTGTCAGAAGTTATTCCTTGGCTCAACAACACACACACACACACACACACACACACAC
>JANJOY010002105.1:0-10568 GCA_038496675.1 Rachycentron canadum
ATATATATATATATATATATATATCAGCTGATTACCATAAGGATGGCCGTTTTACTTTTAGAATCTTTTTTTCTGCATTTGCAGTGATTTCACTGAAGGAAACCAGCAATCGAAGCGCCTCTGAAAAGCCTAAAGGTATGAGCTTATTAGTAGTAAAATCAAGTTTAATAACTGACTTATTATTCTGCTATCAGACTAATTTCAGTAAATTCCTATGACAGCAAAAGATGCTGACATACCGTACGACTCTGAACCGAGGACAAGAGCTGATTTCCTACAATGTGAGTACAATTATTTGATAAACCATTCAACATGTCCCAGATTTATACCACATTCTAAGGTTTTTTACTTTGTGTTCCCACTAGAAATGGGAGTGCAGTCAGATTACATACTAAATATAGCTGTGTTCAGTTCTATTGTATTCATTCTAGGTGGTGAAGCAAAATGACAAAAAAACCCCCATTTTGATCAGTCTTTGGAAAGTTGGTGTTATCTAAACTTGACAGTTGTATTGCAAAATCTTAGTATGAAATGGTAGTCTCTTGATAGTTATGTAGTACATACTATAAATATTGTATGCATTTGGGTCACAGCAGCAAAGATGTACATATTTGTTGCAATTCCATTTTCATTAATCAAGTCCATTTCTAAAATTATAAGCAAAAATAAACTGATTACAAAAAATAAGATAAGTGATATTTATTTAACCTCCTGCACTGATGGACATTGTGAGGGCTTCCCATAATATGGCACCTCGTGGTTTTATGGGCCTGTGTGTATCTGTGTTATTAAAATATATTGACCTGCAGTTTAGATGTTTGTTTGGACCAAAGTGGTGGATACATTGATAAACATTAATAGAGAATGTGACACCATTGACCCCAGTTGGTGTCTGACAATGTTCATCTCCTCTGTCCAGATTATAACGATATAACCCTGGATCCAAACACAGCCAATCCCTACTTGTGCTTCTCCGATGGTCGGAGAGGGGTGACCACGCGTTTGGAGCCACAACCCTTCCCAGACCACCCGGATCGCTTCACCAGCTGGGCCCAGGTGCTGTGCAGAGCTGGGATGGCTGGGCGGTGCTACTGGGAGGTAGAGTGGGGTGGAAACGGGGGGGTTTCCATTGGCGTGTGCTACAAAAACATGAGCAGAACTAGTGGAGGGAGCGACAGCAAGCTGGGACACAACTCCAAATCCTGGAGCCTGGACTGCTCTTACTCTGGCTGCTCATTTCAGCACAATAAGGAGAGTGTGGCCATTGCAGCTCCCTGCTGTAGCAGGATAGGAGTGTATCTGGACCTCAGGGCTGGGACTTTGTCTTTCCACAATGTTGCCGATGCAATGGTTTTACTTCATAAAGTTAAAACTACATTCACTCAGCCTGTATACCCAGGATTTTGGGTGGGATTGGGTTCTACTTTGAAGCTGTGTTCTCTTTAAACTGACGCACTCCATCAAAACCATTCAACTGTTCAGTAACCTTATACAAAAGGGGTTCAAAATATTTCTATTTCACTGAGAATAACAATGAAACTGAGACAGTCATTTGTGCTCAAAGCTTTGCTTTTTAATAACTGTGCAAGCAGCAGCAACACTCTGGTGGAGGAGGTAAAGAGCTGGTGGAGCTTAGATCTTATTGAAGGCAGCAACATCTACACTCTGAACCTGTAGAGGGGAGAAAAAAAAAGGTGTATTTCTTAACATTTATCAAGTTATATTGTGATTTATTGTACAGGAAAAGCTATTTATATTAACTCAAATAAATGCATTTAATGTGAGACATATCTTAACAGTATATGAACATTTTTCATAATTTAAGGGGGTAACTTTTTTCCTCAGTTATCCATTAAATACAAGTAACCTTGATAAAGTGTTTAACACCACTTGGATTAAACAAGACACATGCCTGGGATAAGGATGAGCCAACCTTTTAACATCAAATCTGTTACTTACAAAGTCCTCAAACTTGGTGATCTCCTCCTCCAGGAGGTCGGTACCAACTTTGTCGTCCTCAACCACACAGTTGATCTGCAGCTTCTTGATGCCGTAACCCACTGGCACTAGTTTGGATGCTCCCCACAGGAGCCCATCCATCTGCACCGAGCGCACACACTCCTCCAGCTTCCCCATATCAGTCTCATCGTCCCACTAACAGAGGAGACATTAACAGTCATTTAAAAAAAAACAAAAAAAAAACAAAAAGAGTAAAAGAACTTCAACACATCCATGAGTTATGGCAAAGTCAATGCATTTGAGTAGATATGAAGTTTTTCATCACACTACTTTCTAAAAATCTATAAAGACAAATTCCAGGATTTTAATCTTTTTTACACAACAGTAGGTTCCTGACATTAAACTACAACAGCAGTGGAAGCAGCATATTAATGAGCTGAATGACAGTTTGCTGGTGTTCATACGTACAGGCTTGACGTCCAAAATGATCGACGACTTGGCAATGAGGGCAGGTTTCTTAGCCTTCTTGGCTGCATAGGCATCTAGGCGCTCCTGCTTGAGACGTTCTGCCTCCTCGTCTTCACCGTCACTACCGAACAGGTCGATGTCATCGTCGTCGTCATCCTCATCAACGCCACCATTTTCCACCTTCACCTGTTTGACGGGAACAGCCTGGACTGGTGCAGCCTGTTAGAGTGGAAGAGGAAGGGAAAGAGATAAGCTGTTCAGAAGGAAGGTTCATTTAATTTCATTTATTTTATTTAATTTTTTTTTTTTTTTTTTTTTTTTTTTACACAGATCAAATATAAATCATTAACAGCAAAAAAAAACAAAACAAAACAAACTGTTACACAGACAGCTGTTTCCTTTATCTTGGACTGTTTGCATCAGTCTGGTTTTAACTAAGTAGACACAGGAAGTGACCCACTGAATATGTTTTATCAATAAATTCCTTCTTCTCTACCTTAGCACAGGGGACAGCTGATGGTGCAGGTGTCTTCTCCAGCACAGCCACTCTGGACTCCAGCTTCTGCAGGGCTGCTCTCATGTTCTCCACCACTTAAGCAACACAACAGGAAAGTTGAGTATAAATACTGCAAAACCATTAACAAGCGAGCAAAAGCCCAGATGTGGCAAAACACACACCTTTGTGCAGAGTCTGGTTCTCCAGTTCCAGGCTCTTCATGCGTGACACCAGCTCTTGGTCTCCTCCTGCATGTGAGGAAGACTGTGGAAAAATAAACACAGATCAATTAGGAAGTGCCTTGTTGCAGATCGACGCCGAAATTGAAATGGTAAGAAAGCAGGTCCAGGCTGAGATCTGGTTCAAATATTCAAAGGCAAGAAGCAAGCCACAAAACAAAAATGCTGAGCTTTTAAGAAAAAGCCATGCAAGGCTAAAATCTGTTTAACATTGATTTGAATACACTTCACACACACACAATGCTGATGTTAAATTTACCCCCTCTACACATAACCTGAGAGAGGATTTAATGTTTACAATGTCAGCATGCAGGTAAACTCTGAAAGTTGATTTAAAAACAATCTTTGCACAAAGATGCAACCATTTAATAACCATTTTATAATCATAGTTCAATCATTGGGAAAATCTGATTTGCTTTCTTGTAGAGAGTTAAAGCAAAAAAGTTGATGCCACTCATATTTGTATTTTAAATGAAGCCACAGCCAGCTCAGCACACAGACTGAAGGCAGGGGGAACGAGCTGTTTTGGCTCTGCCCAGATTATATAAAAAGAAAAAACAAAAAAAAAAATGCGACTGGTTTTTGTAAGTAACAAGATGGGACCCGTTAATGAGTGATTTTCAGATGTTTGGCAGGTGGATTTCCTTGGACAGGGCGACCCCCCCCCCCCACATTTTCCAGTCTTGTGCTTGGTAAGGACAGGTGTGACATCAGTACTCGTCTTCTGATGTAACAGGCCAAATATAACTTATTTGGCCTGTTTTCTCCATCTATATATCTATAGATATATAGATTTAATTCAGAGGTTAGATGAAATGTTCAGAAGATAGAAAAGTGAGAATGAACAAATGCAAATCCGATCAGTTAGTGGCTGTGTATAATGTGTCAAAACAGATGCAGGATGATAGGTGAGATGGTGCATGATGACACATCGCAGCGCTGTAATGATTGAATGAGTAACACACTCCACATCGGGCAGCAGCAGATGCAGCCAACACACCCAGGCTGCTGCGTTCCCAGGTCTGATCACAGAAAGGCTGAATGTGGAGGACTTACGTTTCTGTGCTGTCGTTTCTGCTGGCGCCCTTTGCCCTGCTGCAGGGATGTTTTAACCTGCACCCGGTAACGTACAACGTTAAGGTACGAGGAACCACAACGCACAAAGACAAGAAGAAAAAAGTTGGATGCTACACATAAATCTTCAGAGGTGTAAGTAACATGAAGCTGATGTGACTGTTCAGACAAATGGGATGAAATTTTTTAAATTACAGTATTTTTTTGGACCCCCCCCCCCCAAAAAAAAAAAAAAACTACTGAATTAACTATTTGGTACCAATGAAACTGAAAAATTACAGACATCAAGAGAATAAAATTTTAATTTATTTGTCCTGCCGAATGTCCATCTCTATTACAGACCATATCCTATAATAGAGATGCAAAGTTTAAAATCCTGAGAATCAAATATTATTTTACCCCTCTCACCATTAAAATGGGGTTTTAAGCCACATAACAGGCCCCATTTGAGCAGCAATTTAGAAGCTCTGAGTATTATGTAGACAATTTAATAGACCTGGTTGGTTTGATGAAGTCAGATTTACATTTTAATACACATGAGTATATGTACATATGTCGAGTTCATATTAGTTGCTTGAATTGTTCCTCCAGTCCATCCTGGCCACTCAGTGCTCCTTACTTAAAGCTATTTCAATACTGGGGATGACAGTACACTCTTTATGCTTGAAGAGCAACATGTATAGGGAATTTCACTTTGCTTGATCTGTGGAATTAAGACCACTGAAGCCTGATATTAGTTTGGCTGCTTTAAGAGCTCAGAAATGACTGGATTTTGACTCAATTACTTATATTGAAAGTGCTTTAAGAAGGGATCTGTCTGATCTGTACAGAGAGCAGAACTGCTACCAATACTGCTTCCAATTTACATTTGGGTATATTGTTTTAGGCAGACCAAAGGTGACAACTTTTAATTGGCTTCTGGTGTGAAAAAAAAAAAAAAAAGCAGATATTTTCCTTTAAACACATATATACAAACTGGTTAACAACACTGAGGTAAAGACAAGCACATAAGCGACTTACTGACAGTAAAATGGAGATTATTAGCAAGCAGAGGTAAAAGGAAAAATAAGCATTAAATAACTATAAAGACTATAGTGTCTTTCGTGTTAAGTGCAGGCTAAGAGCTTTCTTAACTCTAAGGCTAAAATGTCCCAGAGAACTTGCCGTTATACTTGAATCACCATTTCTCACTTAAGCAACTATTCCCCATTATAGGGCTGGTACACAGACATTAGTTTGTACAGCCCAGCCACTACAGGGGGTAAGGTCTGCAGCTTATTTGTAGTACAGTACTCACTCCGTTTAGGGACTGCTGGATATTCTGTCGGGATTTAGCAATGTCCTGCAGGATGGCATTAACATCGTTCTTCTACAGACATATGTTGGTGAAGCATTGATGAAGCGGGAGCAGTGAGAAAGACAGGTAGTAGTGTGCAAAACAGACAAAAAGCAGGATGGTCCCTACATCCAACACACAGGATGAAGCTTTTAAAAGATTTGAGTGTTTTGAAAAGAAATGACTTTAAAACCTCTAAAGTATTTTTCAAGACAAACAAACCTTGGGAATTCATGCATCTATAAGATGAACAGTCAATCAACTGTAAATAAAAGTCATTGGGTTATCGAGTTACACATTCTGGCAACAGACCTGACATCATAACCCACCCTGCACCTCTCATGGCACAGCTGTTATTTTCCCCACACAGTCCTGAAACCTGAATGTCCACTGTAAACTACTTAATGAGTAGCTAGCACAGTTTCTGTAAAAACTCATCAATATTTGCAGTTTGAAGGTGGTATGGCTTTTCGGATTGGGTGAATATGGGTGTCTACCTATTATAATTTGTCGTTTCCCCAGGCCCATGTAGAAACTCTTCAGAGCCACCATTGCAGCCCTGGACGGGCCTGAGAAGCAGAGACAGCTGCCCAACCTTCTGACCACTCACTTCTAAATCGAGTGAGTTAACTCACATGCACGCAGCTGTTCTGGACAGCTGAGCGCTGTGACTGACGGTGATGTAACTGTTGCTTAAACCAACAGGCTGGTGACTGCTGGAGCTGTGCAGCCACTGAGAGGCAAGTATTAGCTGAGGAGTTGTCAAGTAGGAGGATGGAAGGAAGATCCAGCAGACAGAAAATGACACAGGTGCAGGAAGGAAAATAAAGAATGCCTAAAAGAACAGGCGCCATTTTTTCTGAGTTAACAGGTTGAAAAACATACTTTTTTTTTTTTTTTACCTGTTGCTGTTGTGTGGAGGGGCCGTTGACTCCCTCGTAGAAACGCGTCTCCGCCTCATCGTAGCGTTGCTTGTCGAACCAGATGTTCTCTGTGGTGAGGCACTGCAGTCCACTCATGTTGATACTAAGGAGTGAAAGTGAGGGTAAATTAGACAATGCAATAACACAGATTAGTATATGACAGTTTCTATTCCGGCAAACAGTCATGACCAGGGGTTAGATTGTTACAGTCGGCACAATCAGTGACAGGAAATGAGCGACAGAACACGATTAGATGCTTGACTGTGACACTGCTATATTACAAGTTACAACAGCATGCCAAGTCACAGATGGAGATGTTGGTGGAAAAGGGAGAGACAAATCAAAGCGTAAGACAGACATCTTATATACAACAGCAAGCTGACACAGGAATAACTGAGGCATCATATACTGTAAAATAATAGGTAACAACAAAAAGAAAACATTAAAAACAACTGATTACTGTGTTTCACACCCCCCACTTCTAATTTTGCTGACTGGTAACTTCAGCAGACAGGCATTTACACATTCCTCAGTCAATCCAACAGAGTTGCCTGGTCTGCAAAGTCTGGATTATAGAACAAAACATTGCTCACTCCCCATCCAGCTACCCCCCCTTAGTTATAGTGGAGGTCTACTTGACTGTTCAAACACAAACTCGGTTTACTATGCTGATTTGAGGTGTACACAAATCTTTGTGAGACACTGACACAATGTCAGACTCTGTAGGTGTTTAAGATTGCGACAGGATGGATTGGTGAGTTGTTCTGTTTCAGCAATCAGTGAGACAATGAAATCTGATCCAGGAACTCCAGTTAGAGTAATATGACTTTGAAGGCTTATTCCAAAACATTGCACAGCAATTTTATAAAACTCAGAATTTACAACTCAGGAAAGAAATCCTTGATCTTCCCACATGATGATTGCGTGATACACGGCAGCAATACAGCAGCTGGTTGATGTTGCGTTGCACTACGGCACAAGTTGAGCAGGGTTTCAACTATTTTTCCTCAAGAGCCCTGCATTGGCAGCCACGCTGTGTCAATGGATTTACATCTTTTAAATGAATGAGGATGCTACATTTTCTTGCAGTGCTAACGTTCTGAGAAACTCAGTTTCTATAAACCTGTGTATCAAAAATATGATATACATAAGTTAGCATAACTAAAAAAGGCCAAACAAAAATGCAGACAGACAAAAGAAAAAAATAAAAAAAGTCACTGGTTAAAAAAAAAAAAAAAAAACAAAAAAAAAAAAAACTGAAAACACACAAAGTCTCTCCCATTCCTTGTGTGAGGTATCATACTTGTCCCTTTTGGGTCTGCTTTCCGTCTCAGAGAGGCCCCTCTTCCTCTGCTTTGGCCCCTTGCTGCCTTTGCCCCCCTGCTCGGTCTCAGAGGAGGTGCGATTGCGGCCTCTACTGTACTGACGGTGAGTGGTACCAGAGGCCCTCACTGTGGTGACAGGGTGCCCCTGATCCTGCTGCTGATCGTGGCCACGTCTGGAGCGGAAGGTCAAGTTGCCCCTGGCATTTGGGCTCCGTGGAGAGGATGACAGAGGCCCGTTGTTATTAGAGGCGAGTCGGCGTTGGTAGTTGCTCTCGGCCTGCTCGAAGGCACTGCGGTTGTACCAGATTCCCTCTGCCTGCATGGCCTGGAGGACAGGGCTTCGACCATAGGAGCCACTTGCCTCCACAGAGGAGCTCAACCGCTCATCTTCAGGCCCAGAGCTCTGGCTCTCGGACTGGGACAAACGTGTGCGACGCCGCAGCCTCCCAAACTGGATGTTGTCGCCACTGATGATGCCCGTCTCCAAAGTGGGAACATTAACCTGCCTGCCACTTCCAACTGGTACAGCATGCTGAGGGGCTCCTCTTTGTTGGTTTGGCCCAGACTGATCCATTTTTCTGGTAAAGGGGTGTCTCCTCTACTCACTTATGTGGCAGGTTTATGAGGAGAGAAAAGAAGCAACAGGTGGAAGCTGGAGCCATTAGTTCAGTGTGAAGTTAGCGTCACAAGGGAACACGCTGGTTAGAAACATCACAAAAGCTCATAAAACAGCTGATATGATGCCAATGTGGTCTTGAAGGCAAAGGGACTGATCAAGAAGCTTCACCCACTGCACCCCCCTAAGATGTTTTTTTATCTATTTTATATATATATATATAGACAGACACTTAGATTAACAGCAAGAGTTGAGAATGAGTTTAACCTGTACAAGAACAAAAATTTATATGCATTTAAAATGTAGAATAATCCCAGGAAAAATTACAACAGTTCATTGATCAATCTCACATTGGACTTTCAAAAAGCAAAGCCGAAAACAAACAAGACAAAAAATAACACAAAATGACAAAAATGGTTAAGATGGCCACATTTAGGTTAAGATGTGTTTGCAGTGTTTCCTCAATTTCAAAACTAAAACCAGCATGGTACAAATATTTATTTAAATGACAATTTAAGCTTTAGAATCAATACTTGAAAACACAACAGGCAAGTTACACCCTGATAATAATGGACGTGATGCTGAACTGGAATAAGGGAGCTATGTGAGACACAGCTGTGTTCAATTAATGAGGAAACACCGTTTGTGCATTAAACATGATGCCATGTTTCTTTTGGCACTTGTAAAAACCCAACCTGTGCAACTATATCTGGCTCACCTTTGTTTTGGCATGCTGGACGATAATGTACGCTACCTATTGTGGAATGGAATATTTCAAATAGATCAATGTATTTAATGTGAAAAATAAAACTAAACAAGTTTAATTTATATTGCAAAAATCAAAAATGCTTTCATGAAAGATCAAATCCAAATGTTGCAAACTGCCTTTAAACAAGCAGGCAAACATTATAACCCAAGGACACAAATTCCATGCATGGATTAAAAGACGACTTCATGAACACACACAAAAAAAAAAACGCAGTAGGTGATGCAGTGTAAAAATATAGTAATAGTAGCCAGTTTTAATGGGTTCACCCAGTTAAAACTAATACAGCCCTTCAATTGTACACAAATGCAGTGTTTTAATCTGAAGGGTGGTTTTAATACTTGGTACCCCCAATGGGTCAATCAAAAGTTAAAAAAAAAAAAAAAAAAAAAAAGATCTAAATCAATTATTTGATTAGTCAATTAACAAAACTAATGCCAAATATTTGTTGGTTTCGAACTTAAGTGAATATCTTTAGGTTTTGAACGGTTGTTTGGAACAAAACTAAGATGCCACCTTAGTCTTGTGAGAGACAAACTGGTTATTAGAGAAAATCCATCACCAAATCAGTGAATGACACAAGTAACATTTCAAAGCTGCATCTTCACGAAGGTAGGGTTTATTGCAGAGCTGTTAAATTAGACTACATTAGTTTTAGCCAGCGGGTGGTACCTCTTCAAATAGGTTGTGTAAAAAAAAAAAAAAAACCTTCCACTTTACCATTTAATTGCAGTAAACCAGAGCATGTGTTAGAGCTGAAAAGCAGATTCAACATCAACACTCACCTTTGGTAACTGGGTTGAGAAGCTAATATCCAACAGAGAAATATTATAGACAAAAAGTGAATAAAAATAAATAACCACAGGAATATATTTGAATATATCTTCCAGAAAGTAAAGCTGTACTTCACTTGATGAAATGCTATAAAATGGGAGACTTGACAATCAACAATTTGACACTCAGTTAAAAGTGTATATCGTGTATAATTTCACTCAACTGCTAAATGTATAGTGTTAAGCGATAGTAAGTGACACTAACAGTTCCTGTTATATTCATCTGTTGCTTTAACACCAGGTGGAGTTTTTTTTTTTTTTTTTGACAGCCGCCTCCAACTTTAGTAGTTTAGTTCACCACGTGGCGCCTAAAAACTCAAAACTCAAAACAGATCGCGGGTTTTTACGAACAACCACATTTTGGTCATGTCCCAAATAGTAAAACAAAGTAAACTGTACTTACTCTTGGTTTTATTCGACGATTTATGGCTCGGTAACCGTCCACTAACGTGCTGCCTCGGCTGTAATCCGACGGTGGAAGAGAACTTGCATTAGCGGACCGTCTGTATTCTTCAATGGCGGAGGGGGGGGCG